>WBNM01008463.1:36477-139715 GCA_013399055.1 Ramphastos sulfuratus | reverse complement strand
TTTTTTTTTTTTTCCCTTCTTCCCCCCCCCCCAGTCTGTGAGTGGATTCCTCAGCAGTTTGCAGAGATCAGGCACAAAGCAAAACTGTTTTCTCTCATAATGGTTTGATATCTCTGGAATATAACTTCCTCGTTTTTTTCCCTACCCATTTGCATAGCTCAATACATCTCAGTCATACTGTAGACACAGCAATGAAAATAAAGGACTTATCAAAAAGACTTCTTAATTTAAAACCAACAGAAGTATCATATAGATGTCTGATCCCAAAGTCAACAGCACAGATCCATTTGTCTTGGCTGGTGAAACCAAACTTTAGATAACAAAAAAGCATTAATTCCCTTTCTCGAAAACGTTTATAATGAGATCTCATGACACCATGGCAATCAATGGAATGTAATGACAAATTACCCTAATGGCCACATGACAGTCACCTATGCAGTGCACTGAATGTCTCTGCCAGGTACAGAGATGGACCTGTTCTTTCCAGTGCCATTCAGGTTGTTTCAAATTGTAACCAAGTTCAGCCTCATCTCAGCAGCTGTCTTTTGGAACTGCACAATACATAAACCCAAAGAGTCCAGTGTATAAGGAAATGAAGTTTAATCATGTGCAAGACAACTTACTTTTTGAGACATCTGGTTCTCATATAGAAGCAGCTTTAAGCCTAACACTTGTTACTTTGGACTCAGAGTTCTGAAAGCATTGAGAAGTACCCACTATCTTTTACAAACACAAGGGACATAAAGATTCTGAAAAGCTGTGAAAGACTATGTGGTGTCTCAGACTGGCTTAGCAGAAATAAATCCTATTAGTTTAATATGTATACACATATGCAGAGAAAAGAGCAGCTTTTCTGCACAAAATACACCTTTGCATGCGCTGTGCAAGGGACTGCCTGTGCAATAATAAGATAGGTTATGCAGTACTCTTATTTTACAATCTCCATTTATCCTATGTTTTGCACTGCACACTTGTAGACACATGCTTCAATTAGTGTGAAACAAATGGCATAATTCCAGACCCACTAAACCTCGGAGACCTATATTGTCATGCATACGCAGCATGCATTCACTACTACGTAGGAAGCTGCATCTCTTCACCTCCTCCTCTTTTTCAGAAGAAGCCACTTCTGAATAAATGGGATGAATAACCCCCAGGTGGTATTACAGCAGATACTTAGAAATCACAGCTAAACCAGACTTGTATTTATTTGTAAGCAACCTCAGCGAGGTGAGCAGTTGCCAAGTGCAGACAAAACTTATCTCACAGTGACCCATTTGAACAGCAAACAAAGCTGATAGTGTTTGTGCTAGAGACTACCTCTTCCCACAGGTTTATGTAGCAAGGGAAAGATACTTTCCAAACTGATCAATGCCAAGCAACATCTATAACAATCACACACTCCCCTCACACAGAAATACTCTGAGGTTCCTCAGGATACAACTCAGCAGTAGGAGGAGCACACCCGGCACAGGTCTCATTCTGCCAGACTTCACCTGGTTTTGGTGTTGTTTTTTTTTCTTTTGGTTGTTGTGGAGGTTTGTTCAGTCGTTTGTTGTTTTTTTTTTTTTGGTTTGTTTGTGAGGTTTGTTTTGGTTTGTTTCTTTGATTGGTTGATTGTTTTTTATTGCTTTTTTTGGTTGGTTGGGGATTTTGGTGGTTGTTGTTGGGGCTTGTTTTGTTTTGTTTGTGCTTATTCCAGTTATAATCAGCACTGCAAAATCTCCTTAGAGTACTCCTCTGCAGCACCCATGTGCCTACAGACATAACATATATGACACAGACCTACGCAGCCTCTTCCGTGCTTGGCAAACAAGACCACTTTCTCAGTGGAGTGGTGAGAGTTCCATACCATACTCTGTGCCTAGATCGATGTAGAAACTGCTCTGAAAAAGTAATGAATGCACTTTATTAATTGAAGGCATGGTAGAGACTCCTCCATACAAGTAGCAGCCTCATTGTGGTAACTATGCCCATGGAGCAGCCTGTTCACTTTGCCCTCAGAAAGAGAATAAAGACAGAAAATTCTCTACAGTCATGCCTAAAAATCACTTTTAGGCTGCAGTGTGTTTGAGAAGAGCAGTTGTAAGGGGCTTAATGGTTGATGTTTTAGAGCTGCATCATCTTAAGTAATAGCTGCAAGAAGTAAATGTGAGAGCCTCAAGTCACAGAAGTCTCTGTATAGCAGAACCCTTCCTCGTCCTATAGCTGGCTCCTGGAAGGGGGTGGACCTGGATACTGCTAGGAATAGCTGGAGAACTCTGTCCTGCAGAAAGATTTCACTGCTTGTTAGGGCTATTTCATCCAAACTAACTGGGCAACTCATGTCTCTATAAAAGATGTACTGAAGCAAGATGAAGTTTTCAAACTCACTATGATACTGACACTTGCCTCCTTAACAGTATGGCATGTGTTTAAATACTAATCTTTTCTTGGTAAGATGGAATAAGAAAAAAAAAAGGCAAATAAAGTAATCCCTAGGAGTTGAACATGAGTAAGTCCTGTGTGCTTTCAGTTACGTGCTAGTTTTACAATTAAAGCATTTGATTTTCATAAAGCTGTTGCAGCACGTCAGCAGAGCAGAGGAAGAAAAAGTTTGGGGGTGGGAAATCACAGAAGGAGGCATGATACTTCCCTCTGCAGAAGACTAACATTAATTTTACAATTGATTCATTGAACTAAAGCATCTTGCCATAGTAGCCACCCACTTAATGATGACAAAGCACAGACACCTCAGTCATTATGCCACAGTACAGCCAGGAATGACACCTCGGATTAGGTATGGGTGGCTGATGTTACTACCCTGACACCTACACTCCGATCTTTGCCCACCCTCCTACCATGTGAAGACAAGTCTCTTCAAACCTCAGGGCTCAGATATACTCAAATCAGAGCATTTATGTTTCCTTATGGATTGTCAGGAAAACGCTTCCTGCCACACTGCAGAGTGAATTACGCAGAAAGAAAACAGACATTTTATATAAAATAAATCAGCACTTTGTAATACTTAATTTCATTCTTTAAAACTATCCTAAAATTGAACACGATGACATTATTGCACAGAATTCAAGCAATCTTGAGGAAATTGTTCAGCTTTTCTGTTGCTTGTGAAGGATGCAAGAAGTTAGATTTATTTAGGACAGAGATGGACTCCTGAAGTCATGGCACAAGGTGATCTTGGGGTTGTGATCTCCTCATGAAACATTAATTCATGAACCTTAACACGTTTCCATATTACCAAATCGCTCTCCTCAGCCCCCTCCCCCACATATGCAAATTGGTAATGAATGATTGGCATTCACAAATGTGCCTCCAAGCAGGTTAGGGATAATTAGTAAAGCATGTAGACACCCTGTCCTAAGAGCCAACCGTCACAAATCCACAAAATAATGAATCTCTATTAACAGTTAATGATGTATGTCAAGAAAAGCCCAGTCTTTAGGCTCTTCCCCTTTAAGAGTATGTGTTATCCTCTTGTTTCAGCTGGTCAAGCTGAATGCCTTCCTCCCCTCGTGCTGGCCTGCTTTGAATCTCAGCCAAGATGAAGTAATTGAAAACTACCAGCCTGAATACTTCAAAAGTCTATCATGGAACAAGATTCAACAAGCCTCTTCTCAATTTGTAAATATGCTGGAATATAAGTAGTAAAAAGGCTCCAATGTCAAACAAGTTTAAGCGTTAGCTGTGTTTTATGAGTGCTACAGTGGTATCAAGACCCATTAACACTGTAAAGTTACTTCACCCCTGTGCTCCTCATCTTGATTTCCTTATAGATTTTTAAAGAGCAGGTTATATATATATTTTTTAAAACATGCAAAGTACTCAGTTTCTGCAGTGGTTCATACATATATGTTGGTAGTTTTAAAATCATATTTAGAGGCCTGGGTTCACTGAATATCATGTTTCTAAAATCTGCCTTCCTGTTCTCCACTGCAAGTTGACAAAAGAAAAAACAGGTAGTTTCATAAAGAAATTGTGGTTTGTATATTTTGTTTCTAAAAATTACCTCTGTTGGGCATATACATATTCATTAATGATGACCCACTTCTGGAACGTATATCAACACCAGAGTAAAATGTAAACAAAACACAGAGCTTTGCCATGGAGAGACAGACCAAGATCATAGAATCATAGAATGGTAAGGTTGGAAGGGACCTCAAGGATCATCTAGTTCCAACCCCCTGCCATAGGCAGGGACACCTCCCACTAGTACAGGTCACTCAAGGCCTCGTCCAACCTGGCCTTGAACCCCTCCAGGCAGGGAGCAGCCACAACCTCCCTGGGCAACCTGTTCCAGTGCCTCACCACCCTCACTGTAAAGAACTTCCTCCTAACATCCAGTCTAAATCTCCCCTCTGCCAGTTTAAACCCATTGCCCCTTGTCCTGTCATTGCAAGACCTTGTAAATAGTCCCTCCCCAGCCTTCCTGTAGGCCCCCTTCAGATACTGGAAGGCTACTATAAGGTCTCCTCAAAGCCTTCTCTTCTCCAGGCTGAAGAGCCCCAACTCTCTCAGCCTGTCCTCATAGCAGAGCTGCTCCAGCCCTCTGATCATCTTTGTGGCCCTCCTCTGGACCCGCTCCAACACTTCCATGTCCTTCCTGTGCTGGGGGCTCCAGAACTGCACACAGTACTCCAGATGGGGTCTGACGAGAGCAGAGTAAAGGGGCAGAATCCCCTCCCTTGCCCTGCTGGCCACGCTGCTCTTGATGCAGCCCAGGACTCGGTTGCTGTCTGGGCTGCATGCGCACACTGCAGGCTCATGTTGAGCTTTTCATCAACCCAGACCCCCAGGTCCTTTTCCTCAGGGCTGCTCTCCAGCCATTCACCACCCAGCCTGGATTTGTGCTTGGGATTGTGCCTACCCAGGTGCAGGACCTTACACTTGGCCTTGTTGAATTTCATGAGGTTGGCCTGGGCCCACCTCTCCAGCCTGTCCAGGTCCCTCTGGATGGATCCCTGCCCTCTAGCAAGTCAACTGTGCCACACAGCTTGGTGTCATCTGCAAACTTGCTGAGGGTGCACTCAATTCCTCTGTCCATGTCACTGACAAAGATGTTAAACAGCACTGGTCCCAGCACTGACCCCTGAGGGATGCCACTTGTCACTGGTCTCCAGGTGGACATTGTGCCCTTGATCACCACTCTCTGCGTGCGACCATCCAGCCAATTCCTTATCCAGCAGTGCTCCACCCATCAAGTCCATGTTTTTCCAGCTTGGTGACCAGGATGTCATGTGGGAGAGAGTCAAATGCCTTACTCAGGTCCAGGTAGATGACATCAATTGCCCTTCCCTTGTCCACTGTCGCTGTGACTTCATCATAAAAAGCCACCAAATCTGTCAGGCAAGATCTGCCCTTGGTGAAGCCATTGCTGGTTCCCACCAATCACCTCTGCTTTGTTTTCCATTTGCCTTAGCAGAGTTTTCAGCAGGATGTGCTCCATGATCTTGCCAGGCACAGAGGTGAGGCTGACTGGTCTGCAGTTCCCAGGGTCATCCTTTTTTCCCTTCTTGAAGATGGGTGTTATGTTTGCCCTTCTCCAGTCAGCAGGAACTTCACCAGTCTGCCATGACCTTTCAAATATGATGGACAGTGGTTTGGCAACTTCATCTGCCAGTTCCCTCAGGACCCGTGGGTGGATCTCGTCAGGCCAAAAGATCTTAACTAAAACTAAAAGTTCATCACAACTTATCCTCTTTGTCTTCACAATTAATCTTACTAGCAGAAAAGTTGGAACACTTAACCCTGCACACTATGTTTGAATCAGCAGTGTTGCCAATTTGAACCAAGAGATCTTAACTAAAACTTCTGGGAGGTATTGATCCAGATTAAAGACCAGCGGTTTATGTCCCTCCCTAATTATTCAGAAGTACAACTGGCAGAGTATTTGTAGTACTTGATTCCTTGTGGCTTGCACAGGAATAGTGGACGGTTACCAGGAAGCACTTTTAAAATTATCAGATTTCAACATGACAGGGACTCTCTTAGAAGTTTTCACTCCCTCTGTTTAAAAAGAAAAGGAAGCCTATAAAACCTAGGCAAGTGGTTCTGAGTATGGCTCCTACCTTTGTCAGCCAAGGTTAGTGAATCCCCATCCTTTATTTGCCTTTCTTTGTTGTCTCTTCAGAGACACATCACTGCAAGTCATCGAACCCTATGGAACCATCAGAGGTAAAGAGCAGCTGAGGGTTTGAAAAGTGCCAGAGCATTAATTAGCTCAGAATTCTTGAATCTCCACTGATATAATGAAAGTTAGTCAATCACAGGATGATGTGCAAAATGTAAGAATGGCTTTATAGTTAAAGCACAGAAGTGGGAGGCAAGAAGTGCAGCTTCTATTCTCACTGCCAGCACCCGTGTGCAACCTTCAACAAACCATCCGTTTTCATTGCTCATTTTCTCTGCATGTAAAATGGAAATAATTGTGCTCATAGGACTATTCTTAAGCTAGCTTCACCTCCATCTGAGAAGCACTTTGGGATCCTCAGGTTAGAGAAACCACTGAGCCGTAAAATATCATTTAAAATATGTATTTTACTGGATGTGCTTAAAATAAGTATTCCCTGTATCAGTGGAAAGTAGAATTTTGAGTGTGGGATACCAAGTCTAGATAATTTAACTATTACCTTGAAATGTAAAAATGTTGTTTCTAAAGAGTTTTTTTTTCAGTTCAGCAGATGACTGCAAAGCAGCACTTCAAACAGCTTTGCCTAGAATATCTATTATTAGCAAACAACTGTGCTTTACAGGATTATTTTGCAACATTTTGCATTAGGTATACTTGAAGTAGGCTTCTGAAAACAGAGCTTCAAACATGTTAAAACATAGTATGTGTGTACATAAATATGTTTTTACATTTCTACAAACTTATATTTCTGTGTTAACAGAAACAAAAGTAATTTCTGCAATGACATTCAATATCTGACTCACTTTTATCCTCAGTAAAGGTGACACATTGCAGAAGAATAAAGCATGGAGCCAGTCTGGCTTTGGCTATTTCCTGTTTAGTCAGAAATAGCTGCTGGAGCCGTTTGTCCATAGCATCACATCAGCAAACAGCAATCCTCCCTAAAGACATCTGTACAGTTGCTCCTGGATGTAAAGTCTAAAAAGGATTGGATTGTTTGATTCCTCCAAGTTTCAGGAAATTTTATGTAAGAAACAGTAGGAGAATATTTATTGTGCTGGGATTGTTAATAGAACTGAAAGACTGTCTTAAGATTTTTCTTTTTAAATAGATACACAGATTTGTCTATTAAAATAGTTTTGCTTACTCTTCATTCAGTACTGTGCACTATAAATTTTGTGCTCATCTCAGTGGGTTTTTTTTCTAGAACCTTTCTACCCACACAAATAACAAACATTTAGTAAATATTTGTTGAAGGCTTCAAATATGATCTACTCTTCATTGCATCATAAAACTCAAACGCAGACCTCAGCTAAAATAGAAGGCATAGCCTGTATACAGTTCTTAGTCCAACTCTGAGTGAATTGGGGCTGAAATCAGGCCAAAGTCATAAACTAATTCATAGCCTCAGCCCAAGACCAAACCTCAGCCATTAACAAGAGCAGAGTAACAATCTCTTTCAAACCTGAACAAAGAGAATTATTTGAATTCAAATTCCTAGAATGAAGGAGTTGCAACATAAGCACTTCTGTAGTACTGGGGAGAAAAACCCAACAACAATCCTCACCCAAAACAGCATCTTCCCTATCTCATAACTTTAATCAGAGAGCTCTCCTGAAGCCTTTCCTATATAGATTTGGTTTTCCTACTCAACGGGAGACTGACCCATACCATTGAGTGTAACAGAAAAGATATGGCAGCTCCATTTTAATAAACTAAAAACACTAAACCCACTGCTCAACAGTAACTTTGCTACTTTTTCAGAAATGTGATTGTCTGTTACTAGTGCTTGGCTACAAAACACTCATCTTGCTATCCAAAGTGGTAGCAGTAGACAGAGACACAAATCAACATGTAAAGGTCAATAAATAAAACAGTTTTATTTTCTCTGGTGAAATAAGAAAGATAGAAAAGTTAGATTTTTTTCCCAAATCTATGCTTCCCTAGTCCTAATATATGATGATTCTTACACTTCCACCTGAAATCAAGGAAGTTCAGTACACTTTAGGATTTCCCTTATGTTTTTTTTTTTTTTTCAATGAAACACAGATAAATTACCATACAGGGAAGATCTGCAGCAAGAGGTAGGTTTTCACCACTTATAGAGCACACAACCCAAACCACTGATAAGTCATTTGCTTTATACCAAAGCAAGCTGAGAAGAGAGAAATGGAAACTGTCAGAATTTACCTGAATCAGGCATACAGCATTATCTTTATGCAATGTGACTTTGTTTCAGACTGAAATAGGGCACAGCTGAATTTGTAAATAGCCTAGGATTCACCCTTCTGCCCTTGTGTAAATTAAAACATGAACCTTCTCAACAACTCTGGTGTCATCTGCAATCTTTTCTGGAGGCTCCATGTGGAGCCACCTTGGCAGGTGACTGTGATCTTACCAGCTCCCTATTTTAGGTCAGCTTCTGTCCTGTTATTTTACGTCTTCCCTTCCCCTTCTTGATTCCCTAGCAAAATGACACCTGCCTTTGGCCAGATGGATAAAACTGAAATCAACTCTAAATCAATGATAACATTGTACATCAGTTTAGGAATGGATGGGTTTAACTAATCTTTTAAAGCTCAATGTCATCATTGGTACTAAGACAGTATAATAATACTAGATGGTATTTAAAATCTACTACAGATATCATCTGTAAGGTGAAAGACAAGCCCAACAGAAAAAAAGAATTAAAAGAGAGAATTCTTGGACAATATCAAAATATGATAAGCCCACATGCTCATAAACTCTGCTAATTTGCAAGCGTGATGCAAATCCACATGTAAACATGCTTCTGCTAACAAGGTGACATTGCTGGTGTACAAACATTCCATAGTATGCTACTGGGACAATTTAATGCTCACTCTTCCTTTTCTTTTTTTTTTTTCCCTTTTATTTTTTTTCCCTTTTCTTTCTTTATTTTTTTTTCTCCATAGATGCATTAAAAAAAAAAAAAAAAAGTAAAAAATGATACTTATTTGTAATTGATACTTAGCCCTAAGACATTCCAAAATAAGACAGGGACAGGACTACTGAGTAGTGTATAGCACTTGATTTAACAGATTTTTGCCATGGAACATGTTGGAGATGAAAGCAGCTAAGTAGCCAGTGATGAGATGTGCTGACATTAAGGAAACCTACGGAATCTATAGATAACATTTTTATAAGTATATGAGGTTTCTGCATGATATGGAGTGATGTAAAAATTAAACTGGATGGCAAATCTTTGTTTTTTTTGCTACCTTTCAGAAATGTTTCCTTTCAAGTGGAATGCTACATTAGTCATTCTGGGTTCAGCTGTGATAGAATCTAACCTGAGCATCTGCATGTTCACAATTTGATGCTTTTATCTGCGTGTTCACAATTTGACGCTTTTATGATCTTGTGGATGCTTTTCGAGTTCAACATTAATTACAAAACATTGCAGTATAAAGGTCTGTTTCTTGGAAAACTGATGCAGTCACCATCACAATTTGCTTTGCTGTCCATGTTCTAGCTATGTTCAAGGTCCAATTTATACCTCCAAAGGAGAAGGTATGTGTCTCTAGCAGTTTCCCATTGAGGAGACTGCTTTTGTGGAGAAAATTTAGCCCCAGCTTCTCTGCTAAACTTTATTTATTTTACTGTTATTTGATTTTCCCATGGCACTCATGTCCTTGTTTTGCCACCTGCTGTATCTCATTCAGCATACAATGGATAAAATTCTGGAAGAAGGATGGAGACAATCTTCTTGTTACTGGTCTGCACAATATGAAGACAAAGTGATCCTGGGTATAGACAGGAACAAAGCCATGGTATGGAATCAACTGTTATATTTCTCATCCTAGTTTCAAATTAGATCTTGAAAAAATCTGACTGATTCGGTTACATTGAAATTCCTGGGTATTTTAAAATAGGCCCGTTTGTATTTGCAGTGTAAATAGTCCCTGCCAAGAACACATGGCATCTTGTAGTTAGCAAAACAGGGGGGATCAGAAGGCTGCTGCTCCTATTTAAGTAATTTGAAAATGTGCCACTGGTACAACAGTGCTGAGATTTCCTGGTGGGCTCTACATGTGAAGGAGCAGCTCTGTGCCAAAGGGGAAGCCATCTATCCATTTTTGTCTTGGTGGGCTTGGTTGCACAGGCAGATAAAACCAGGACCACGTGGCAAAAGTCACATTAGCTCAAAGGTGAGATTTCCTGGAAAAAAATGAGTCTGACTCTCCATTCACTACACAGCCACTTAGCAGTGATGTGTTGTGAGTGATTTTGGTGCAGATGCAAAAGAGAGCATGGAAATGGAGCTAATGCATTTTTCAAAATAGCAGGACTTTGAAGCTTCAAGCCAGATACTGCGAGATGCCACGTTTCTGCTGACCATGCTTAATAAGCATATTCTAGTTGCATTTGTCTGTGCCAAACCATGAACATTTTAAGCAATTCTAATCTACATCTTGATAGTTATTTCTCTTTTTCTCATTCATACTCTGACTTACATATGATTTATAATATTTCTACTAGGAAAGCTTCCTAGGCAAGTAAGCTTTCCCTTGTGAGGTTTTGTACATTACCATTTGGAGGCATCTTTTTGCTTTTACTATGGTAATATTTCCTACATCGATTTTCAACTTCATCATTACTGGAAATTGTCTAGGTAATAATTTTAAAGATGTTAAAGAGCTGATGGTATTTCATGGAAGAGCCTGACAAACATTCCATTAAAAATTGTGCTGGTGCTAATTCGTCAAAAAGCACACTTCCACTCCTCTATTACAGACGTTGCCACCTGAAGCTACATGCTTAATTTCTAAATATATAATTGGCTCCAGCTCCTCTTGTTTGCATTCTCCCCAGGAGAAGATGCTGAGTCGGACAGAGATAAAGAAAAAGAAACTTCTAACACAACTAGCCATTTATCGTCTTCGACCCAAGGTAAAGAGGCCCTGAGTTGCAACAATCTTTCAAGCCTTCATTTTATCAGGATCCTGTAAAAAGCTTGCATTAAGACTTCCCACAAATGGAAAAGAAATTGCAGTTTTATTGGTGCGAATGCAAGATCATCAGGCCCAGCTTATGTAATGCAATGAGCAAAAATGAGATGACAAAAATCAGGAGCAGAATTTCCACTTCATTTAAGAATTTTTTTTCTTTTTCCCCAGACCTTTTTCCTACTGCAGTTACCCTTATTTGTGTTTCTTCACCATTCACATCCTGGGCATAAAGTATTCAAGATTTTATATCCATATGTTTTTTCCTCCTAGCTATTACTTTCACAGGTACAACAAATTAGCTACATTTTCATTCAGTTCTTTTCATTAGCACATTGAGCTTAAACAGAAAGTATTCAGATTACATGGATTAATTAGATGTTTTATTAAAAAAATAGGAAAATGAGTTGCAGAGTATAATATAAAACACAGCAGGCTTTGACTTTCTGCCTGGAAGCTGTTTTAAAAAATAATAATAATTAAGAAGGAAATGAAGAGTACACTGTATTCTATGCATAAATCAGAGATATTAAAGGCAAATATTTGCTTTTAGATTATGATGAACTGAGACTTCTAAAAAAAAAAACATGGACTTGAGATGTTAATTTACCTAAATATGAGCTCTAATCAGGCATTCCTCCTGCATCATCTTCCATGGCTATGCATAATAATAGCAGAGGTGTTCATACTGTAACACAACCTTTCACTGTAAGCTAGAGCCTGAGGATGTTTTCTCCCCTTATCCTTGAATCCCCTTTGCGCAGCCTTAAGCCCCATCACACATTTAGAAGGAACAGTTCAAAAACTAGATGGAGTATAATAAATTAATCTGGACTTAGTGGGTGGATAAAAGGTCCAGCAGGGGTTTGTTACAGACCCTGGGGACAAGAAAAGAGAGGAAAATGGAATATTGCACAATGACATTAGTAAGGCAAACAGAGATAATACTCTGTGTGCACGCCTGTGTGCATGTGTCTGCCTGTGCCTACAGAGCGTGGTGGGGGAAGGGTGCCATCAGTATTCTTAGCCTTGAATCATCTTAATGTAATAACAATTGAATACTGCTAGCCTGCTTCCAGAGATCCAAGGAAAGACTGTTTCTACATCTGTCCTTAAATTATCATGCAAAACCAAATCACAGACACAGGAACTCCTACAGCAAGAAGAAAACAGTGTTAGCAGCAGTCTCTAGTCTGAACACCCTGGGGAATGTGAAGATACCTTTTTCTGACCAGACCACTCAGAGAAGGAAGGTGTTCTTAGTCCAGATTAAGTTACTATGACACAACTTTTTGATAGAAAATCAAAGAATTAGTTACTGTCCATTTGAAAACCAGTGTTAAATGGCAGAAACCAGATTTGGTTTTGTATGTCTTCTTATATGAACTCCTGTTGCCATTTTGATGTTGAGAGCCAAGGTAGCAGCTGCACTGGGTTTAGCCAGTGTCACCACCTTTCCAAGCCAAGATTAAGTGACAGGCAATAAAAATGCTTGTGTCCTGCATACAGGCTGCAAAATGGGTTCTCCCTCACACAGCTTCAGCCTTGCTACATGCTATGAGCCACCTTCAGACAGGACATTGAGGTAAAAGCGTGTTAATTTTCCTAAAGGATACATCACAGAATGCAGAGTGGCATGCAGCAAAAAGTGGAGTACAAGGAAAAGAAAGAGCAGGTTCAAATGGGCTGAGAATCACATTGTCAGAAGCCCACTGACACCCACAAACTGATGGGTTTGGGAAACTAATCTCTGGTGATCTGTCAGAGAACTGAACTTAAAATACCGAAAGTATGAATAAATGTTCTTGTCTTGAAAATATATTCATCAAAATTTGACCTGCAGTATGCACTTTGAAAATGAAATTAAGCAAAATTTTAATGTAACTCTAAAACAAGCCTAAGTAACACTTATTCCTCATTCCCTTTCTCCAAACCTACCAAATGTAATGGCTTGACACAGCTCATGCACAGACTTGGGTCATTACACATTATAACATGGCATATAGATGTCAGGGCTTCCCATTTTGTTGTTTTTTAATTTTAAGCAGGACTGTGGATGGCATCTTTAGATGTACAAAAGCAGGAGATTTATACTGAGAGCTTCACTCTCTGCTGCACAGAGGCTGGAGAATACATGAGTTAAAGTGCCCTCTACCACTGCCTGCAATGGGAAGAACCCATTTCTCCCTCAGCAATCCCAGAGTTGTGAAGAAAAAGCAAGAACTTGAAAGAGAAAGCCTGTCAACACAGTTGGAGCTGCTCTTGGACATCACTCATATTTCCCCCATGTTCATTCCTTTCTAGCACAATTCCACCAACATGGCAGAATTTTGCCTTTTGAAGAGGAGTTTCCAAGCATGAGCCTAGCTTTAGTTTGAATACAATCTTAGAATTGCAAATTAGATCTTGGTGGTTTTTTTTGTTGTTGTTGTTGTTTGTTTTGGGTTTTTTTTTGGTTGGTTTTTTTTTTTTTTTTAGCATTCTCTCAAAAGTGCATCTGCAGTAGAATCTTTTGAGTGCAAGAATTATGTGTGGTTACTGGCTTAAATCTGTGCTGGATTCCCAATGGTCTATTTTTATCTCATGATCTCAGAGCAGTTTGGGATGTTGCACAACATCTAAGAGTTCTGATGCAAAGAAACAGTAATAATACAGTTTTTCAAGTTAAAAATCTAGATATGATGCTGGTCTAGCAAGATCTGACTGGCCAAAGATTTGTAAAAGACAGCTGAAGCACAGTAATGTTACCCAGAATGGTATGCAACAGAAAGAAAGTAACACTTGGATTTAGAGGACAGAGTTAAAAGCTAAAACAAGCCCAGTGTTATCAAGTCTGTAGCCAATATCCCAGATATCATCTAAAATCTGAAGATATGCAATTATCTGGACAGTGAAGAATGTTTCCAGGACTTGCAGAGAGAGTTTGTTTCGAAGTCATGGCAACTTCCTTTATCTGACAGGGCTGCATCTGACTATTGCCAGAAAGCAGTCAATGCCAAGTATCTGTATTCCTGCATAACTCTTATTCACAAAACACAAAAAGAACACAAACAACATTTTTCCTTTCATTTGTTTCAAGTATGTTTTAGATAAAGCTCTTCTGATAGCTTAAGAATCTTTGTTCAGATTGCACAAGCTAGTCAGTGCCAAAGTTATTTAAAAATTCTGGGAAGAGGTATTACAATAGATAGAAATGATGTATGAATGGGACATAAATGATGATGATGGAACAGCTGATTTAATAAATGGGAACTTTAAGCTGAAAGCATGAATGAGAAGGCACTGGATCTACAGCTCCAGTGATGCAGAACATGGGGTCATGAAGAACTGAGGAGAAATGCTGCAAGTTGCCCTGCCAGGATTTATCCCTGTGCTCTGAAAACTGGACACACTGTTGGGCAAGCTACTGGAGCTGCCAACTTGCAGATGATACCTAGAGCTGACAACCTAATCATCTGTGGCATTAAAGAGCCTGTGGCACTTTTTGTAAAAGACAAGGAATTAGCTAGAGTTAACTGGCCTAATTTCAGCCTGCATAATTACATTCTGCACACCTATAATTCCTTTGCAGTTTCTTAGGGGGGAAAAAGGATGTATGCTTCCACTGCTGTACACCTAGAAAATCTTTCATATAGCTGTAGTCATCTCGTGCCTAAGTCTGATATCAAACTGTTACATTTGCAATGCACTTTGAGATCATTTATTCTAAAATGCAAGATTATTACTGCAGACATCTCAAAGGACTACATAATCCACTCTATATGTTCCAATAATTAGGTACAAAAGAGTAAACTGAGAATTTGGTTTCTGATTCCTCCTCCTTCTTTTCCTTGCCCATTTCTATGCTTTTGAAATTGAAGCCATAACACTGTCAGAACATTTTTTCTAGTGGTTTAATAAACATGACAGGCTTGCACTTGTTTTGCATTTTAATAGCTATGCAGTGGCAATAAGACACTTCCACAAATACAATGCAGCAATTGCATAGCTTTTTAAGTGCTAAGTTTTTGTCAGGCATATATACATATATAACCCCCCTTTGGTTCAAAACCTGAAAATTCTCTTTCACTCTTCACTCTTGCTCATTATGGCCATCTGACTGTTTGCTTTTCAGGTGGAGCTTGACCAACACACACCACCTTACAACTGGAACTACTTGGAGCTCTATCTTTGTGGCTGTATTACTGTAGCTAGCTCCAGTGGAAACTTTTTAATGGGGGTTGTCTGACAGTTTTAAATTTTCTTCTTTCTTTCTTAAAGACAATTTCAATATGAGGGATCTGATCCCTAATTTGCATATATGTACTATTTCAGAGACAGTTCTGCTTGCATATATTTTATTTTTCCCCTCTTCTACCTTCTCTTAACTGCTTCTGTGCCATTTTGCATTCCAGTCTACACACAGAAATGTAACGTGACTATGCAAGCTGTGTTAATCCACTGGACTATGCTGTCTTTCAGTATGCTCTATCTGGTGCTTGGGACCAGCAGACAGGTGTGAAGAACTCTGAGTCACTCAGTAGTGACCACTGATAGAATCAGTTCTAAGAGCAAGAATGGCCAAGTGTTGCTAACAAGTTTGGTTCAGGATTTTAAAGTCCCAAAGTACTGCAGTGGTCTGTCTAGGGTTTTGGGTTGACCCATTTTGAATACCTTGTGTCTATTACAGGAGTAGACCTTCATTAACCTGCCCTGAAGTTCTTAAAAATTAAATTAAATCTCACTAGAAAAGGTTCAAGTAGTAAAGTGGTAATTTTGGTTCTAAGGGATATAACTTGTACTGTGCTGCTGCTTCTGATTTTGGACCATCGCCCCTCTCTCTCTCTCTCTCTTGCCAGGCTCAGGTTAACATTTAATTCATTTTTATTCAGAGGTAAATTGCATGACCAGGAATGAAATTAATTCCAGGGCCTGGCTCAAAGTGCAATATAATAAACAAAAGGGCTCATATTAATTTTAGCAGAGTACCTACAGTGTTTAGAAGGGTACTAATGTAAGGCATAATACACACATATTTTTAAAGGAAAAGATGTAATATTCCATACCATACCCACAATATTTAATTGGTCTATGTTTATGCTAAGCAGCATTATTTCTTTTTCTATTTCAGATCTTAATATTTATAAATTTACAGTATCACATAGTATTTGGCTCTGCATTAGGTTCAGCTAGATAGATACCCTAACAAACAGTATTGAAGATTTTTTTACTTACAACCTCAAGAGACTGTAATCAGAAGTTTTCTGCTACATACCTTCACTGGTGTAAAAATTATAGGCTTGAGCAACCTGCACTGTATAAGAAACTGCCAAATGACATGAGCTAAAGCAGTAACTCCACAGAAGAATCTAATTTAGTGTACTTTGTGCTAGTATTAGCCAGTTATTAGGTTATTAAATCCTCTCTAATTATTATCTGAAGCTTTTCATAAATAGCTTTTTGCAAAATGGATCTTATCTAAAAATTTAATTTATTGGATGTTTACAGGCTTAACAAAAGTTATTTTATGATATAAACCCAGAATTACTTCCTTTTTAAATAAACCCAACTGGTGCTGTAATTGAGATGAGCATGCCTTATTTTCACACAATAATCTGATATGGGACTTTCTTTTCTCAAGAGACTTGCTTGATCTGCTCTTTATAGACATTCAGTCTCTGTAAATATGCTTTTGGTTTCTTTATCAGTAATAGTATTAGACCTGAATGCTTTAGTATACAGTATAATGGGATATTAAAGGGCTTTCTGGATGTTTTAGACGAGCTAGTCTAATAGAAAGTAATGAACACACACTGAAGGATATTCTTTACCAACAGACAGTACCATTTATAAAGAGTCTCTTCGACAATTTACTTCTTGAATTTTTAAAGAAAATCACATTGTTTTCTTTGTCTTTTTTTCCCTTTCTGCCATTGTTTGCCTTTTCTTCCTGCTTGTACTTTGCTACTCACCATCTGACTATCTGTGTTGCCATGGGAAGGGCTGTAGTGCCATAAATTCAGAGAAGTTCCTGTGTTCTCTTTTTTCCATTTTATTCTTGCACAAGCATTAGCACAGATTAGCCTCTTTTGTAAGGGCCTACTGGCACTAGAACCACTTTGGAAAAGATACAGCAAAAACACTTGACATGTTTCACAGAAAGGCACCAACCTACACGGGCAAAAACTGATGCTTCCCAACTTGTAGATACCTGACTGCTTGAGAACTGAGCCAAATTACAGGAAGTGATCCATCTAATCTTACAGTAGCCAATGTGAATTGTGCAAATGCTAAAACAATGAAGGAAAACCCCAAGTTAAACCACAAAAAAACCCCTGCTGGATCTCTTCGGGGATTTGTAATACAATAAGAAAGTTTTAATTTTTAAACTACTGGTTAAATCCACAGGCTGGTAGTGACTGCTGTTTGCTGCCTTCTAAAATCTGTAAAGTGTGGTCTTTCTAAAAGAAGGCAGTGGATTCAGCTCAGTTGCTAGTTAGAGCTTTTTCCATTAGAAAAGAGGGCTTTGAGAACCGGTACTAGCACAGACACTTGCCCAGTGGGCTCAGTGGAAAGGCAATGGAGGAAACAGCTACTGAGGGCAGGCCCTCCAAGTACCACAGACTCAGGTTTGTTCTACAGACAACTTTTTCACTCACAAAGTAAATGTCTTTGGAAAATGGCCTCTGAAAGTCACATCCACTGAAGTGGATGTACCACTTGAGTATGGCACTGCAATGCAATCAAACTCCCTCAGGAACACCTAGAGTGCCTTTAGATACCAGAACAGGCTCCCCCACATGCTGTTCACCACAAGTGGCATCGCCAGGCTGTATGCCAGCCTGGTATACATTACCTGCATTTACAGTTCAGAATCAGGCCTGGAGGCTCAGGCTTAGCTCCTCTAGTCACAGTTCCAAAGTTTCAATAGAGGCAAAAATCAAGTCCCTAGCTGGTAATTTGTAATGAACATAATGCAACCCCACTTCTGCAGTTGCATTAATCATCCAGTGCTGACATGGCTAACTTTTGACTAGTACACAACAGAAATGTGATTCAGAAGACACAGGGAGCAGATGTGCAAAGCCTAGAAACCCAATGTAAAGACTCACTGTCCTGACTGCAACCACATATTAATCTCACATTTGGCTGATGGCTCTGAGCTGAGCTCCTCTGTTCAGTATTTTGCATGTTGATTGGCTTGTTATTCACTTCTGCCTCTGCTGGAAGCCAGACTAACCTGTGGGGGAAGTGCTGGAAAACAATTACAGTGTATTGAAATGGTCACACAAGTACAGCACACACATAATTTATTATGTGCTGCTACAGTCACTGGCACTGACATGACAAGGATTTTAACAAGACCGACAAACAGGGCAACATCTGCACTCCTGTAAGAACATCTGAGATGAACATTTGAATGTAAACCACTTATTAGAGTGCAAACACTGCAATCGGGTGGTCTGCCTTGACTCTCAATACATTGTGTTAACACAGTGTGCTTGCCAGAGTAAAGGAAGTGTTCATTACAGCAACAATTAATTGCTTGCTATTTAAAAAAATTAACATTTAATATACTTTTCCAAACCAATCCAGTGCTGTTCTGAATTTTCATGCATCATTTCTTTATTTTCGTCCCTACAGTGCACACAAGGTCAATTAACTGGCAAATATAATTGTTTTACAAACATTGCAAGCTGCAGCTATTATAAATAACAACTTATTTGCATATTTCCTTGTTTATGAAGAGAATGGCAATGTTATGGTCTGAAAATCTTTGCAACTGTACTACAGTGAGATATGTTAAAGTAAGTATTCTATTTAAGTAAGTATTCTAGTAAATATGCTATTTCTTAGATTAAAATCAGTGAGTAGAAGCAGAGTTGCAGATTTCAGAACTTGCTTCATTTGCATCTTGAAAGTAGAATGGAACTGAAAGCTTTCAAGCTTTATTGTTCAACTCTGCAATTCTGTTGCTCTTTGTAAACGAAACAGAAATGTATGAGAATGCATCACACAGTTCAGCATAAATGAGCTTTTCAAATTGTAAATTAGTATCGTTGTTTGTAGTCACCTTCACACTATTCCTGAAGTTGAAGCTGCAAGCTGAATTCTGACAGAATTTTTTGAAGGATTTGGGAAAACATGACTCAGAAGATTCTGACACTGGCAGACAAAGACCCCTTTCTGATTCCATTTTTGATCTCCAGGGTCCCTTCAAATAAGGAAGACTGAGGGACAATAGAGAACAGCTGTAAGGATGATTTCTTTTAAAAGCAGAAATCAAAGGGCAGCACTTCTCATGTGCACTATATATGGCAATCTCTTTGTCTGAATATTGAAGAACTGGTTGGTACTAGCATGCTGTGCTGAAGCTGCATGGCTATAGAGGTTTTCCTAGACATATTTCTTGATGACAGCTGCATGCTGTTGAATTTGTTTCAGTGCCTGTGAATCTGTGAGCCATGCATATTGAATCCCATTTGCCTGCTCAGAAGAAAAAATATTTAGTGAGTTTATGGCAAGCAGATCATCTCCTTTATGCTGATCATGGTATGTCTGTGGTGATTTGTAGAGTGAAGCATGCTGAGCTTCAGGCACACTGGCTTTCAGGCACTACACTGGGTGAATCTGAGATTTATCCCCAGCTACAATACAATTCATGTGTTGGGGTGCTCCTATGGAGACCTACCGATGGGAACTGACAGCTGCATACAGCGCACTGGAAACATTTTAAAGCTTGCTGTAAAGAAAACAGAGCAGTCTACGCCTAGTAGGGAGGAAAATCGATGACTTGGCACTTGGCAGTGGTGACCAGCAGGATGCTTCTGATGAATGCTGAGTCATTGATTTCCCTCCCTGATCAGCAGCAGCTGCTCCATTCACACTGCAGAAAGCCTTCTTGCCACTACTATGTGTGTCAGCAGGCTTTATTGTCATTAAAGCAAGAAGCATTAGCTGACAAGACATCCAATTTGTGTATTTTTGGTTTTGAAATCTTTGCTTACAATTTCAAAGTTGCTTCTCACCTAGGGCACCTAAAAGGACACACATAGCAGGGCAGGAGATCCAAGAGCACAAGCAGCTTCACAGGTACAAACAGTATTTGCACGATGGATGTGTGAATGTGAAGCCTTCAGTTTCTTTTCTCACCAGGATGCATACATTTCATAAACTCAGTGCACACTCAAGCAGAGACCTTAAGTTGTCTTTTAAGTAAACGAAACTCAAGTCAGCACAATGCTTATGGTAGGAAAGTTTACATGTTTAGATACATGTATAACACTTGGATGAATTAGGCTCTTCCCATGTGCTGTGTCTTCAGTGTGTTTTTGTGATGTGATACAGTACAGCTGAGGACCAAAGCAGAGCAGAATTATACTTTATCATTTCATGACAATAAAAAGGCAAGAGGTAAAACAAGAGAGGCTACAGGAAATGACTGCAATAAAAGTACAGTTGCAGCAGGTTAAAACAAATCTCAGCATTTGATGAACATGTATATATTTCTCAACATGTTCTATAATTTGTTATTACTTAATAACTTAATGTGTTTGAATGTTCTTTGAGGAAGCAGCTTACAGAAGGACAAAAAAGAAGAGATTCAAGAGAGTCCATAACTGGTAACTTCATTTTCCAGTTGCAGATTGGAAGTTGCTCTTTTAAAGTTGGCTCCTCTTTTTCAGCAAGCCCAAGTCCATTTAAATTCATTTGCTTTTTAAAGTAACCTCATCTTCTGGCTTCTGAAAGTCCTTGTTAGAGCTGTTGCAGTGGTTTTGCTTTACATAGATTTTGGAAGTGCGCATCTGTGACAACACTCACTCAGGTTGCAGTGTTTGTAAGTTTATGAGCTCTGAAATTTAAGATAAAGATCACTGCCAGCATCTATCCTTTGCCTTATTTCCCTAAATTTTTAAAAGCTGTCCTCTGTTGCACTATGCCTAGGGGCAGCTTAGTATGCTCCTCCTCAAACTAGCAGTTGCATTAGCACAGAAGCTTTCAAGGATAACTGCTGTTCCTTGGGGAGCCCCAGGAATAGGAGCAGGCAAGAGCACTCTCATTCTTTTATTCCTTCAAACATCTGGGGTCTGAAGTATCTTAGGCTGTGCTAAAAATCTGCTAACTTAAGAAACGAGTCTTTGAAATCAGATTGTCAGCTATACTGTAGTTAATGAGGCATGAAACTTCTTAAATCATAAACATATCACTTTCTTTAAAATTGTTGACCAAGGGTATAAATATTACAAAACAGAAACAGCAAATGGACTCAAAAGTATAATGTGACCCCTGCCTTGTGTCTGAGTTTCTTTGGTATAATCTACATGGAGAGAAATGAATCTCACACATTAACAGTTGTGACTGATAAAAGTAGCAGTGGTTTTGAAATTCTCTACTTAATTTGCTGATGATCTTAGTAAAACACTAAGTCTGCAAACTGAGGGCCAGATCCTGATACTGACTGATGGCAAGGTGATAGAGAGTAGAAGAGAAATGAATAATTAAAAAATATGACAGATCCTACATCATTCTATTACTGACTAAAAGCTAAGGAATACTATAGTCAGGACAGAAGTCAGAGAGAATAGAATACTTAGTGTGAAAATACTTTAAACTGGTATAAAACTGCTCAGGAGAGGATATGCTACTCATAAATAATGAAGTTTTGGTATAAATGACACATATTGGGGCACATAGTGCAAGTTCTGGATAACAAGAAGTTTCATTAAAGAGAAGTTCCAATGAACAAGATCCCACCGTGGTTAGATCATAGCTACCTAATAAAATCCAAGATTTAGTAATAATTAATATAGATCCAGAATTAACCTAACTAAAATGAACTGAGTAGAAAGAATTGATTATACATTTCCTTATGAATGAAAATAAACATACAAATTAGTGTTCTTCAAAAGATAATGTGTAACTCTAATGCTTTGATGATAGAAATCTCACATCATTTTTAATGTAAGATCATTACTGATTAGCAAAAATGTATAGGACTGCAATTAGTAAGTCATATTGTCTATATCAGCAGATGAGTTGATGGAGCTGAGACAACTTAAAATATCTGAGAATCTTCTTATCTTCAGCCAGTGAGTAGCACAGAATCAACATTTGTAAAGAGGAACACTTCCTTAGAAGCATTATTAAACAGAATCTTGTTCAGACATAAACTGAAAACAAATGGCAAGGGTGCAAACACCATCACAGTAACAGCTACTCAGGCAATCTCAGTAGATATAAAAGAAGTTTATCTGAAAATAATAAACTTTAAAAATGCTTTCCACAACAAGACAAAACTCTGAGAAAAAGTTTTCAGATTTTTCTTGGGCTTTGAAATCAGATAAAGTCCTTGAAAAGCTACTTTATTTCAAGACTGTCAATATTTTTAAAGACATTTTGTACAAGGAACATTACAAAGCTGTTTCTTTCTTGGTGCCCTATGTAGTGATGGAAAGCCTTGCTNTCTATGATTCTATGATTTAACTCTTTCAGCATTTCACCTTTAACAGACAACATACTGGAGGATGTTGCTTATTTAGCAAAAGGACCTGAAGTGTCATGGATGTGGATGTATGGAAAAAAAAAAGAACAACAACAAAACAAAAAAGCAATGAAATCTAAACCAAACCAAACCAACCAACCAACCAACCAAACCATACACACAAAAAACCCCCAACACCCAACAAAAAATCCCCACCACCAAACCAAAGCATTGAATTCAGTGAATTCAGTGTTTCTCAAACCTTATTAAAGACTTGCTTTAATTTTGGGAAGAGAATGTGGTACTTTATTCCTGACAGTATGAGTGGTAACTTTTGCATACAGCAATGGTAAAATCCCAAATTTAGAAAAGGACACATTAGTTTACAAAATTTCTGTCATTGCAATAGACTTGAAATGGCAAACATGAGAAAACTCAACACACAAGTTCTCTGAGAAGTAAACATTGTGTTTATTGCTCTATCTTTGCTGTAGCACCTACTTTTTTAAGTAGAAGAAGCAGAGCAGAACATGGGAAACTATGTACTGTGGTAAGCATACCAGGCTGACCCTAGGTGGAATAATGTTTGGAGTTGTTATATTGTGTGTAATCTTCCTGTCATATCCCTGAAAATAAAACCAGAACAGGCCCAAATAAGCTGCCTTTTGGACACAGAATACATCCTTAAGATATATTCCACTAGCTCTCCAATGTTCAGAGAAACAGCTGTTCAGTCTTATGTCATATCACTGCATCATTCTTATTGCAAAAGACAGAGACTTTGCATAATCAACATATTTTTCCTGGCTCGTCCTCCCATTGCTCCTATTTCCACACTGCTAAGACAACTGCTGCATTAGCAGCACTTCTGTTTTACTAAATATGCTCTAGAATAGACTCTGACAGTCCCAGCTCCATGATGCTGGCAGCCAGAGCTGTTGGGCTCCCTTTTTATCGAAGACATAATTTTACTTTTAACTAAAGACATCTGGTCAATATTTATTAAAGCTTGTAGACTGGCTTGATGATATGGGGCTATAAATTTAGGTGATGTAAAACTGGAATGCATATAACATATTCAGCAGAGATATGCTGGATTAGCATCAGTACAGAATCTGCCCCTAAAACTGCAATATAGCAAACCCTAGGTATGCATCTTTTAAAAACTGATTTGAACCTGAAAGCTTCATTTTCCCTAGGGAATATCCTGGCCCTTAAGAAAAGCTATTTGAAGCTGATGTCCTAGTGCAGATAGGAACTGAATTTAGCTCAGTGTGCATCAGTGGATATGTTCCATCCTGTAGAAAGACCTCTCCTCATCCAGTATGACAAATATGTAGGACAGTCAGCATACAGCACTATTTCATTTTTCTCTCTCTTTTTAAAGCCTACTTCTCAAGCATTTCTTTTCTCTATGTGTGTGCATGTGGATTTTCTACCCCTCCTCTTTAATTTCTTCTCTCTGTAGAGCACAGAAAGTGCTTTTCAGGTGGGAAGGCAGCAGTGTAAAATTGACTAGCATTCTAGTCAATTTGCTTCAGTAGCCATTCCATGTGTAAAGCACTTTATACAGGAGGAAGCTTTTAAGACCTTAAGACCAAAAAAATCTATCCTTTTACAGTCAAGAGGTCCCTGTGAAATCAGAGTTTTCAAGAACTCATGAGAGGACAGAATATGGCATGGAACCTACTGAAAAAAAAAAAGTCTATGAAGTCTATGAAAAGTCTTTGCAATCTGGTCCCCCATATTGTACTTATGAGGACAAGAGACTTTCTCATGAGGAAAATAATTTGCCCTAGAGAATCATAGAATCATAGAATGGTAAGGTTGGAAGGAGACCTCAAGGATCAGCTATTTCCAGCCCCCTGCCACAGGCAGGGACACCTCCCACTAGTACAGGTCACTCAAGGCCTCGTCCGACCTGGCCTTCAACACCTCCAGGGAGGGAGAAGCCACAACCTCCCTGGGCAACCTGTGACAGGGCCTCACCACCCTCACTGGAAAGAACTTCCTCCTAACATCCAGTTTAAATCTACCCTCTTCCAGTTTAAACCCATTGCCCCTCATCCTATCATTTCAAGAGCTTGTAAGGCCTTCAAGCAGGTTGTACACAGAAACACTGCAGCACTTTTCACTGCCTCCTACTGTCTGAAAACAAAGTCTTGTGTTATTTTCAAATCAAATAGAGCCTAGCAAAACAAAATTATCTGGCTGCATCCAGCTAAAGTGTCTCACTCTTGATAGACTTGGTATATTGTCCAGTGATAAGTACCATGCATTTATGTCTTCCAGAGTTTATTGTTTTTCTAGGATCTTACATAACATAGGCTAAACTTGTTATTTAATACCTGCTGTACCTTTAAATCTTTAAGGATGTCTCAGAGCAAGAAGTCATTTTTACTTAATTTGTTCAGGACTGGTGTTGAGGACAAACATACTCATCCTTGTTGCCATTAATCTAGAATGAATGTCATTCTCACTGAAAACACACAGTTGCTGCTTGCACATAGGAAAACCCAGCAGCCTTCCAAGACAGCATCAGACTTGTGAGATATTCAGTGTATTAAAAAGTCTTTTTTAGACACAGATTCACTGCATACTTGCTCATTAAAGGCTTTAAGACCATCATGAAAAAAATAATCCAAGACAATAAAACATTAGTATTAATTTGTATTTAGTTTCTAATACCATCAGAGAGGTTACCTGGCTTCCAGTTGCTACCCATACTAAGGGTTGCCTCCTATTCATGCACCAGCAAGAAATAAGTATATTTTCCATGTCATTTTCAATAGTCCTTTTTATAAAACTGACTGACTCTCCTGACAGATTTTAGATCTCACAAACCACCAGCCTTGGAAGAGTTTTTAGATAAGATTTTAATGAAAATGTTCCTATTAAGAAAAAAACACATACAAAGCCCTCCCCCCTGCATTTGGACACTCACATTCACCAACCCACAGACAAGTCTTTTGTTTGTTTTTATTGGAAGGAGACAAATGTAATTTTGGGATTGCCCATCTCTTTCACCATTCAGCTTGTTAGGATTTCAGGAAATGGCTGTCTGAGATGCTCAGTGAGGCAACTACTCAGGAAACTAAGATGCAGCCAGTTGCTAAGTCAATCATGTAATCCCTAAGCAAGGCATAAAGGAGGTGAGCTGTGTAGCTGTCTAGTATATCAGGAGGGAAGCCACTCTGCTCCTAGATAACCCAGAATGTTGGCCAAATAGTGTGCCACCCTGCATCTCAGGAATATGCATCAGGCCTTGGGAGGCTATTAGTATGACTGAAACTCAGCAGTCAGGACCAGCCCAGGGACGGGAAGAGAAATGGAGTCTATTTGAGAGATTCCTAAAACAGATCTGAAAAGACTGTGAAACAGGACAGGAATGAACTTCAGGAAGAAATCTTGTGCCTACCCCAAGATGTGCTGAACTCTAATTTTATTCTGAACAGGCTATTTTTTGAGCCTCAGCATAAAAAAACCAAAAAACAAAACAAAACAAACAAACAAACAAAAAACAAAACAAAACCAAACCCCTCAAATCCAAACAATAACCCCCACCCCGTAAAGGTAAATGTTCCATAGTAGTTTGTATTTATCTGTACTGTCAAAAAAACCTTTTTGCCTAAAGTCTAGCCAAACTTTGTGTTGCACTTGAATTACTTTCTCTCTCTCTGCTCCACAAGCTCCACTTTTGCCTTGGCATCACTTTTTACATATTTGAAGACTGCTATAATGTTTCCCCTTAGTCTTTTATTCTTTGGTCTAAACAACCCCAAATCTTGTTACCTTTTCTCATAGACTGTTATATTGCTTCTGGTCCACATGAGATTTAAACCTGAGCTTAGCCTAGACCTTTCCTAGACCTTCATGCATTTTGCAGACTATGCTACTGTTCATACAACTCAAAATTGCTTTCCCTTCTCTTTCTTTTCACAGTAGTACAACATTGCCCATTTAAGTTCGAGCTACAATAATTGGTTCCTCTAAGACTGTAAATTAGTCAGGTGTTTCTCAGGTGATTCTACAAATAATTCTTCTTGTCCAAGCACACAAACTGCACTTATCTTTAACTGCATCCTGTTTGTTTGTTTGTTTGTTTTCTCCATATAATCTCCCAAATTTGCCAAGATCCCTTGTAATTCTAATTATGCTCTCCTCCATACCTGGCACCTTCAAAGCTTTGTGACATCTGCAAATTAAATGGGAACATTTTTTATCCTATCATTGAAGTCACTAATGAAAATAGTTAACAGTATCCAGCTCGGGGCAGACCCCTGTGGAACCACATTTGATACATCCTTCCCTATTTACAGCAAATCATTGGTAACTGTTCCTCAACTTTGATTTTCCAGCTCATTTTGCCAACACTCTCTAGTAGATCTTCTGCATTTTGTTTAAGACAATGTTATGTGAAACAAGACTGTTTTAAAGCATCTCTAAAGTTAAGCTTCAAGAGATATGGGGCAAAACCATTGTTCTAGGCTTCTAGAACATCCATGCCTTCAAAGAACACTCCCTGCATAGTTTGACACCCATGAGGTGTCATCCCTTCACCTGCCTTGATTTCCTCCTAGCGTAAAGAAAGATAAAAATCACTGAGCTGACAGAAATTCATGGAGTCTGGAGTGATATGGAGATAAGCAAGTTACAGAGGTATGCTGCCTGTGAGTTTATTCCTTCACACCCTGGAAAACCTCCTTTTAACTAAAGATCCATATTCCCATCTTGTAATTGTGGAGGAATTTTGCAGGTATGTGTAACAAAAATTACTACCTCCCAACCAGTTCATCCAATCTAGCCAGTTCCATCAGTTTTTAACTCCTTCACCTCCACCAGTGCTTGAGAAAGGGAGTATTCAGACACAAACCTTGTGTACTAGCTTGACCCAGTTGGATGATCAAAGGAAGGAATGTTGTCCTGAATTTCCTCAGTTATGTGCAGTACATTAGGTCCTTATCGTAACTTTGATGCCAGTTTTTGTGGTTTAATTATATACTAAGAAGTATTCTTAGGTAAGCCAGGAAGATCTGTCCTTATGACTCAACCATCCCCTTTTTGGCCAGCTGACTGCAGATTTAATTAACATCCGAAGCATCAGTTCTGCAGTCCTACCCCAGGCAAATCTCCCATCAAAGT
This sequence comes from Ramphastos sulfuratus, assembly GCA_013399055.1. NCBI lineage: Eukaryota > Metazoa > Chordata > Aves > Piciformes > Ramphastidae > Ramphastos > Ramphastos sulfuratus. The sequence continues at coordinate 112,018 of WBNM01008463.1, read as the reverse complement.
GAATGGGAGTTGCTGTCTGTGCAGGGCTGAACACAGAGTCAACAGCACAGCGCTGCAAGTTTGGGCAAACAGTCAATTGTTACCAATTTTTCAGTAATGCTGCTAAAGTGTTCTTAGAATAAAATATTCCTTTCAGTTTGGAGAAATTAGTTCTCTCCTGAACTAGTGTATTTGAGTCATTCATAAGCAGGATGTTGCTGAGAACAATGAGAGGTCCTTTTCACNTGCAGGTCAGGATGCCATTGGCCTTCTTGGCCACCTGGGCACACTGCTGGCTCATGTTTAGGCGGGTGTCAATCAGCACCCCCAGATCCCTTTCTGTTTGGTTGCTCTCTTTTCACTCAGCCTTTTAATTTGTATTCTTTCCTCTGTGTGGGGAGATCTGAGAATGCTGGAGGAATCTGATGCAGCATGCAACACAGCAACTGCACAGGAAAATGTTACTCCTTTGACATAGATAACAATTGTGCAGTAAAAACTCCAGGTTGAGAGAGACATTCTGGTCAACGTCTAGAGGCAGCAAATGTGAGGCATTTTTAAATGTTTTGCAGTAGGTTAACATGTCACCCATTGAAGTCAATGATTACTCTTACTTAAAAAAAAAAAAATCTAAAAAAAACCCCACACCATATATAATATATAATATATTATAAATAAATTATATATATAAATAAATATAAATTATTATAAATAAATTATATATAATATATTATAAATTATTATTATGAATATTATATATTTTTATATGCGTATATATGTATACAAATTAGGCTATTCTCAGTATTTTTTAAACATTGTCCTAAAGTTTCAATTCTGCTACTGGATACCCTTAGACAGCAATATGTAGTATAAAATCAATTTAGTGATGGATCACAACTGTTTTGATTTTTCCACACTGACTTTCAAAGGAAGTGTAATGATATCAATAAATCTGTTACGCTGTGGATCTGGATTTTGGAAAAGACTTGGGAAAAAGCTCAGTGGGATTTAGGTGAGCTGAATCTTCTTAAACTCTTCCTTGTCTCCAACACGATGTCATCCCTCAAAGACTCATAGACTTCCCACATCAGCCACAGCTCTGCTTGACTTGGAGTTGTCTTGGAGACAAGGAGGTGCCTTGTTGGCTGAAAGGAAGAGTAGCATCACAGCTTGTTTCAAGCACCCAGTCACTCTATGGGTGAAGGAGAAGGGCTGTTAACAGCACTAATAGTACAGAGGAATACAAACAGTCTGAATACCAGAGAACAGGATACCAGGCTAACATTGCAGTATCTGGACAGCAGGGTAATGCTGGCTGTTCAGTGTGATGCCCGTTACTAATCCATACGTTGGTATGAGAATTGTTCAATGTCTTTATTTTAAGAGGCCAGTGCAACCAAGCTACATACTCTGCCATGCTCAGAAATGTAATTTGCCTTGACAGAGTTTGTCATGTTTTGCCTAAGAAGGCAATATGCTTACTTTAGTTGTTAACCACAATGGCCACAAGAAGTAGCAGTAAACTGTTTCTGTGATTCAGCAGAGAGTAAAACCTACAGAAAAGCAAAGCAGTGATGGACCAAAAAAAAAATGTGCCCTGGAAACATACAAACATTGCATCCAGCATGCCTTTCAGAAAACCTGCTCTTAGACAGAAATAAAATACATTGGTTTATTCTCTGGAACAACAGACATAAAAGATTTTTTCCTACTGAAATGATCAAAGAATAAATTCAATTTTTAGTTTAAAGTTTTCTCTGCGTTGTGTTTAATTGGGAGAACTTAAGAATCTGGTTATCTTTAAAGAAGGTTTTCAAACCTAATGCTTTCAGCAGTGAACTGTGCTGGGTAGAAATCTATCTTGTACTTGTCACATCTATATTAAATTATCTACTTTTTTCATTTTACAAGGGAAGACGTGAGCAGAACACTACTCAGCTGTCAGGATACAGGACTGTGCTGCTGAGCAGAGTATAAGTGAATATATTCCACAAAGCTGCAAATCTAGCACAAAGGTACCAGAGGTGGGATTTGTGTCACCAGTTTTCCCTACTGTGCTTCCTGGAAGGCAGTTTTCAGTAGGCTTGTTTTGACTGCTTTTTGCTATGATGATATTTAAACCAGATTAATGGTCCTGTCTTCTGCAAAAATAAAGTCTCCTGACTACAACATTATAGATAAGGACTGGAAAAATATTTTTAGCTTTCAACAGACACAGACTGACCGATGTAACCTGCACCTCTTTATATAACAAGAAGATGAATGAGGGCTTTCCTACATGAGAAAGTTATTGTACAATAAAAATGGAATGTTATTTTACGGTGAGTTAGCAACTTTGCAATGTGCACATGTACTCAGGATACTGCAAAGTAACCTCCTCTTATGTTTACTATTCACTGAGACTATCAGGAAGTATTGTCTACATTGGTGGCCTAATATATAATACAACTTGTCATATAGAAAAACTCCAGGAGACAAACAGAAAACTAAAGGAAAAAAAGGAAAAGGGCAATTTTTTCCCACTAAAGAGGCATGCAATCAAAAAGGAAAACCACCAAATATCAACCCCAAGACATTCTGCATTAAAATGCAGACAACCCAATTCTTAAGCAGTCTTAACCTCCTCCCTAGTGAGTCACAGTGCACAAAGTGCTGGACATTAACTGTTTGCCAAGAACATGTTTAATCTAGAATCTGCAGACTCTGTCACCAAAGGTGCAAGAGATGCACAAAATGCACTTCTCCAGCTCATTTTCAGCAGGGGAAAACACCAGATCATCTGCCAAAGCAAGTGCAATCTCCAGTGTCATCAGAAAGCGCTCGGTTTAGGCTATGTCCTTGTCTGTCTTGCCTGCTCAGTTTCGTTTCCCCTCTCACAGAATCCTTTCGGCAGCTGCACTTCATGTGGCATTTGGTTACACAGACGCCTGCACAGCTCTTGTTCGATCTTGTTTGTTTACCTTAGTCTGTTATACACACTAAGTCTATTTTCCAGCTTATGACAAGTGCTTCCATTATTTTTTCTTTCCAGCATCCTAAGCATCTTAAACGCTGGCCACAGAAATGCTGCAGTTTTCTAGTTTCCATTTTCTCATTTGACAGAAACATACACGCAGGTTTATGTGTAATTTGAGTTCTAAAGTTCACCAAGCTTTTGCAGTGCCTCAACGATATACTGCATATAAGGACACATCAACATTTCAGTTTATTTGAACTACTTGTGAGGAGTGAAAGGCAAAATGACAATATGAACCCAGCTATGTAATTCATCTCTGCTACGGGTAAGTTGTAGCAAAACACCTTGAGGAAGGAAAAAAGGAGGCAATACATCTGTTCCTTAGCTAGATGTTCTCGTGAGGAAAACATAAAGTTTAATCCCAGCATCAAATTAACTGCCAGTCATAAGGGTTCATGCTGATACTCCCTTCAGCTTGTTGGTCTAGGGACGCTGCTGAATCTCCTTGTGAGTGTGCTGAGTTCCTCCTCATCTGGAAAGGCACTAACATTCTCTGAACATGTGCCCCTAGAATACACCCCACAGCTTTCACTTGTGACAGTGGCATCTCTCCTGTGGCCTGTCTTTCAACATTTCTTATTTAGCTGTACTCCAAAATGGAAGAGCAGTATTTCCCCTTAAACCAAAGGCAGAGTGACTTACAAGAAGTTACCAGAAGTCTGTTGGATTAAAAGTACATTCTTTCATACTGCTGAACATCCTGCACTGCTAATAAATTCATAATGAGAATAAAAGGTGCTCAGCTCAGCAGGGAAGGGACAGATCCTTGTACTTCTTATAAATATAGATGTGAATTTTACAAAAATCATTTATAAGTCAGACCTTGTATCTCTTTGCACCTTCCCTAGCAGAATACCAGACAATAGGAGATAATTGGTCCTTGTGCTATACTGAGGACCTCCATGATGAGCACCTAAAGTAATTTGTTGTGTGACTAATAAACTGCTAATTATCAGTACTCTAATGAAACCAACATCTATATCTGCTTTAGAGCAGATTTCCATAGATGAGGGTATTTCAAAGTGCACTTCAGATCCAGGTAACAAGTCGTCATTCAGACACTGACTTTGCTGTTTATGGCAAGCAGGAACTCCAAGATGCTGCACAGTTTGCAGAAGCAGAACATGTTTTCCACAACTTTTCTCTGAAACTTAAAAATTCAGATCTCTGGAAAGCAAGAATGCTATAAATTTTCTTCATTATTTGACTTTTGCCCAAGACAGTTTTCTTACTAGTTTTTTTTTTCATCCTTTCCCCATTTTTCTTTAGCTTTAGCAGCTCTGTATCAGCTGTGAGGATATGGAGTGCCAGAACCCACTCTGGCTTCATGAGGCATTNTGACCTTTGAAGTCTCTTCCAACCTTGGTGATACTGTGATACTGTGCTAAAGCTCTGTAGGCTCATGTGGCACTAATACTCCCCACACACATATAGTGCATGTATCTGTCTTGACATCCACCCTAAAATTTCCCAGAGCTTGCCTTTAAGACTTCAAGGGAGATTTCTTTACAGTTCATGTGCCTGTTCACTATTATTTTCAAACAATGTGGCGTGTGCAAGTAAATGCCTTTCCCTGATACAAGTGAGACAAGCAATAAAACCCAGAATGCTATTGTCTGAATGGATGAAAAAAACTGAGATAGTACCATTAAGCAGAGCACTAGACAAAACACCCTACTCTCCCTAAAAAGCCTCACCAGACACTGGTTCTTTAAATCACCTTTTAGTAAATAAACCTCACACATGTAATCATAATAAATAATAAACATTAGATAACATTAGATATAACTGAACTACAAGTCATACAGCTTACTCTTTATTTTCTCCCATTAAAATTTTTGCTTGTGGTTTTATATTCCAATGGTATTTTTTTAGGTCACTGAAGTTGTTTTGGAAGAGGACTACATTGTTACTCATTTAAATGTTATACACATCTACTTATTTACCAAATAAATAACAGGAAGAGTTCTGATAATTTGGGAAATCTGATAACATACTGTTTATGGACTCTACTTACGCTGAGAAGAGACCAAGAAAAACACTGAGAAGGACAAGTTTCCTATGAGGAGAGAAGTATTTTTTTTTAATCTACAAAGCTCCTGACATTGAAAAATGCTGACTGAGAAGTTCAGACAGACACTCAGTTTTTGAAGGAGAAGGCCTTAACTAAAGAGGTGTATGAAGAGAAGCAGCTCTCAAATGCTGGCAGGGCGCATACCCAAATCCTAAAGAGCAAGTACTGAGGAGAGATGCAGAAAATGTCAGAGGAGAGTTGACTGCTCTATCTAAATACATCTGTCCTTCATGCTGAAGCAAAGAGGGCTTGCACTGAAACCCCCTCTGCACAATGTGTCTATTTGTTGTCTATATTTGTGATGTACAGCTGAAACCAGTCCACCAGATGGGGGGTGGGAAAAAGAGATAAATAACCTTATTAAGTGCCCTGCCAAGCTAATACTGGTCCTGGAAACTAAGGGAAGGGGCAGCGAAAGACCCTCCTTTTAAGTACTATTCTACCCTTAGACAGAAAACCTGTGCCAGGAAGTATGCCAAAAATGGTGTCTGGAGTCTGGCCAGTGATTTTGGAGAAGTTTAGAAGCACGCAGTCAGCATGTCTGTAGATCCAGTTACAAGCTAGTAAAAGCTGAACATCAGGAATGTTACCAGAGCTGTGAAACAGTCCTCACCAGAAGTTCTGCTTGTGTATGTACACATAAAACTACTGTCCAGACATGGAACAACACTTTGAAATAGCTGCTTAGTGTCTCCAAAAAGACCTGACTAACCTGAGCAGCTCCACCTTCCTGCAATTAAAAACCATTCACGAAGTTCAAACCCCACGGATCTGTATGGACCTGAACATTCACAAATACTTGGGGATTATTGAGAAAGTTTAAACTATAATCTAAATTAATTGAGTTTACACGATGAGTCACACAGTTATTTCATAATGTATAGTCATCAGGCATCCATCCCATTTTGTTTTTACAGAATTGATGGATTTTCTAGTGCAGGAAGAAAACCCAGTAAAAATGTTAATGTTCAGGACACTAAGATAACAGCAAGAAGCCACTGTGCTTCTCAGTGCTGCTGCACAGCTCCTCTACCTGCACAGCACTGTTTGCATTGCTCTGGGCCTGCCTCCACATACAGAGCTCCTAATGAAAAGCATGGCTGTTGTGGTTATTCACTATCACACCCTTCAGCTACAAACTCTTCCAAATTCAGCCCCCAGACTTCATAAACAGACCTGCATTAGGTAATGCTTGTGCACAGCACTGCTGGCATTGGGATGTTTGATATTGAAATCTCACATATGCCCTTCATTCTAAAGTAATTAGTGATTGTAATTCTGTCCCAGGCTGCACACTGTCTCCACAGACACCACACAGAACCCATGACTGTGCCATCTGCAAATACAGGTGAACAAAGAAGTTTTGAGCACCTGCCAGAAAGCAAAATATCAGTAGAAAAATACATTTACTCGAAAGAAAACTTGCATGACAGCAAAAATAAACCCAACACGACCATCACCATAGTGGTATTATTAAATGTCTGTTGACTGCTAACTCTGACAGCAAATAAGAAACTGGCTGCTTGTGTGTGAGCAGGATACAGTCTCTGCAAAGAGAAAAGGGTCTTCTAAAGTATCAGGTCAAACTCCTAGGAAATGAACTTTCTGGTTTTGTTTGGTTTTGTTTTGCTTGTTTGGTGGGTTTTTTGGTGAGAAAAATATGTTATTTTGAAAAAACCAAAACAAACCCCAAACAACCCCCCCCAAAAAACCAAACCCCAAACCAAACAACAAAAAAGCCCCAAACCCTCCACATCAGCAGGCTTTTTCATGGCACTTCTTGAGGAAAAGCTATATTCCCCTTCGAGTTTAATTTCTTTTATTACCATCTATAATTGTTTCCCAAGTTTTAATCACTCATACAGCTCTGTAGTAGTACTGAGTAGAGAATGTCTCCTCTATAGGCTTTATTTACTTTTCCAGAGGAGGGAGATGGAGGCCTGAAGCCATGATTTTGTCTTCATTCTCTGTGCAGTATCTCAAGGACAGGGCACTGGACTGTAAACAAAAGGGACAGCTCTAAGGTCATGAACATTCCTGGAAGCCTATTATACACAAATACAATGTGGAAAGAATATGGAAATCAGGCAGAGCTTTAGCAATATTCATTTTATGTGGAGTTTCACATGTTTCTAGGAACCCAAGCTAGTCCAGATTCTATTAGATCTTTTGTGGTGTATCATTTAACATATTACAAAGCAGCTTTAGCTAACAGTAAAGGTGGGGAAGTGCAGCTCTCATGGCACTGCATAATACAGTCTTTAGTCAAAACGTTTTTGTCTTTATTGCAGGAAAAAACCCAACAAAAAAAAACTCTATGCAAAAAGGAGAATTTGAGTGTTAACTATAAAGCACCATATGGAGACAAGCGAGGAGGTACGAATGGGAAAGATTAAAAAGTTGCCTATGGATTTTAGTTCTACAGTTTTCCATTCTGCTTCTAGGCTAATCCTTTTCTATTTGTTCTCTAAGTAAATAAATAAATAAATAAATAATCAGTCTGCATAGCTGTGATATTAACCAAGTGTCATGACTCAAGGAAAGGACAGAAGTCCTTTGCAGTATACTGGCTTTTTCTGTTTTTCCCCACAGGACTGTATTTTCAAGACATGTTTTTCCCTGCATATTGTGCTTACACAGACTTTTTGGTGGTGCTCCAATAGAAAAATGTCTGCATGTGCAGTTCTAAAAGCTTTTCAGCGATGTAAATGATTAAAGACACAGGGATTCAAAACCATACAGATGCAGTGAAAAGCAAAATCCCTGTTGGCTGCTGTACATGACCGAGTTCTGCTTTGCTTCCTCCTTATCTTCATTAAAGTTTGCACAGGAAAATCATTCTCTGTAGTCCCTCTTCTGTATAAAATGCTCAACCATTTCCTATGTCCACAGCATTGCCTCCTCATTCAACAGGTTAGTATGGTGATTAAAGCAAAATTAAATAGATACTTCAACATTCTTCAGCTTTTGGGTTATCACATGTGGGTTTTGGCATTGCATTTGCATGAACACAATATGTAATAATGTATAATATATAACATATAATTAATATAGAATATATAATCCTTACCCATTATATTACTGGATACTATATGCCAAGAATGACACATTAAGTTTAGGGGGAAAAAAAAAAATCTCACTTGCTCCTAATAACTCCTTCCTAGCTAATTCTTTTTTTTTTGCTCAAGAGAAGAGATAGGCCTCAAAATAAGCCCCAAAGGTCATCAATCTTGAATTCCATTGAAGCAGCAAGGGCAGCAAATTCCACAATTAAGAGCTAATATAGGAATGTCTGAGTCCCAAGTGATTTCAGTGGTTGCAGTGGAGGCTCAACTCAGAGCATGAAAGGCCTGCTTGTTAAAAATCAACACCTCAGACTGGCCCTGCAAAGGAACTGGAGACCAATGCCTTTCATTGATGGAAATATAATATTCCTGCACATTGTGCTAATATTTCTTTGTTGCTGCAGCATCAAGTCTGTGTGACAAGCATATGCCAAAGTGCCAAGAACCTCCAAAGACAGCACCTCTTCTGTTCCTGTTTCTCCACAACTAACAACTGGCATAAGGAACACAATATTGTTTCTGTAAGAGCTGAATTGTGAGAAGTGACCTGAGATAGTCTTCAACAGACAGAAAATCAAGAGCAGAAAATGCATTTCTCACTGAAACACACCACTTGTTCCCTTTGGTATTGTTGCAATAAAATCTTTTCTATTCTGAGGAGGTCTCCTGAAAGAATCCAGACATCACAGGGAGAGGCTAAGTATTTTATTGCCTCTTTCTCCTTTAGCATCTGCTCAATCCAATGAGCCTATATTACTCTACCTGCTCAGCATTATTCCCAATAATCAGTAGGCAAATGGGAGAGCAAAAGAAAGAGAGGTCTGAGTGCCAACAGCTGTCACCCCTGCCAGGCAGGTTTGTGTGCCACTAGGTGAGAGAAATACAAAGTGCTCTATTTGTATACTCTTTTTTGTATTAAAGTAAAAGCTCCAGGGAGTAACTTAAAGTCAAAGGCTGACATGGCACAAGATATCTGAACAGTTATTAGCAGTTTTAAGACTGCTGGGTAAGGAGAGGCACACAGGTGCAGTGTGAAAGGAAGACAGGAAGGAGCAGGAGACATGGATCCAAAATAACATTGAGCAGTAAAGTGTAAATCCACCTCAGTCAACCCTTCAGCTTGTTCCAGCAGATACTGGCAAACAGTTATAGAGAACATGACCGACCTTGGCACCACCACAGAGTAGCATTTTAGCTATATTTGGTTATTTTAGAATTTTTATGACCTCTATAGAGATGCAAACATGCTTTAAATCTGTCAGAAATAAGTGGTTTATTTTTCCTTTTTTTTTTTAACTTTGCAAATGCATTTAATGAAGCCAAGACGAAGAAGCATTCTCATTCTTCTCCATCCCATTTGGAGCTCTGCTAATATACCAAAGAGGCAATCTGAGTGTATCTACTTACAAAACAGTTCTTGTTTCATTTGTTTTCCACTTTAAGAGTCCAGTGCCACAGAGGACTTGGCAAACCTACAGTGTTCATATCTACCATGAGGAATTGGCTTTTTACTCCTTCCCAGGACACAACACTGGTATCTCCCCTCTTGGATTCAGCACTGAAACAATGCTTCAGGATGACATTAACAGGGGCTGCCGTGGCATGTGAAATCTTTCAATATTTATTCTGATCATATTCCTGGCAGTAACAATATAGTTAATAAATTCACCTGAAGTCTCCACTAGAATTTTTCATTTCCCATTTTAAGCTGTTTTGAAGTGCTCCTGTGCACTCTAAAAGAGTTGCTGTCTTTCATCACAAATGGGATTTCACTTTAAGAGTGGAAGAGTCTGATCTCTGTGATGCCAGAAATACTGTATGCTACATATAAATCAAAGTTTGGAAATCGACTCAAGATCATCAGATGAAAGTAATTTACAAGTTTAAAATATAAATATATGCATATTTATCTTTAAAAAGAGCTGAAACATGTTGGCAAGCAATTGATCTTAGAATTCACACTGTTTCCTTGTTGGGTCAATAGAAAAGGATTTTCTCAGCTGATATCTGAAACAGACTGCTGCTAAACCCTATGCAAAATCTGGAATGCATTATGCCTGCATGTGCTCACAGTTTTTTATACCACAAAGATAGCTAATTACACAGCATTGTTTATTTATTTATAACTGTATGACTTTGATGCTCCTGATGCCTATGAGATTCCAAAATCAAGTTTCTGGTTTTTATACACAGAGCACATACAACACAAGCACCTGCTTATTAATGTAGGTACCTGAACAGCAGGCAACTCATTCCATGTACAGAATACCACAGGTCTTACTTCGTATTATACTCCAGGTTACCTAAAAATTAAAAGCATAGGCTAAAATCCAGTGTTGCAACGGCTATACCTCCACTAGCTTCAGTGGAGCAATGCTGATTTACGTCAGCTAGAGAACTGGACACATTTTAAAGCTGCTAATGAAAATTCACTTCAGTTTTCAACTTTGGGATCATTGAGTATGGCGTCATTGTGTGGGCTGTATGTGGAACAAAAGGGTTTTCGTTAATACATGCTGAAAATGGAAACTATCATTAGCAATGATGTTCTGGCTGAGGCATTTTTCAGTGACAACTTTTACAGAGAGAAGTGAAGAGATCTGGACTGGTGTTGAACACAGGGCTTTTTTTAAGCACAAGTGTCACACAGAAATCCAGTGACTGTTACTCAGCATTCTACTCTCACCTCAAAGAAATGCATACATGAGTGATGCTCACCTCATGTTTCCCCACTGCAGTACTTAAAAAAGCACATAAGGACTCCAGAACACATATACATGGGTATGGTTACAGATATATGTATATGGATCACTTCACCCGAGATGAAACTAAAATCATTCCTGAAACTGAACAACACAAGTTAAATGATAGAATCATAGAATGGTAATGTTGGAAGGGACCTCAAGGATCATCTAGTTCCAACCTCCTGCCATAGGCAAGGACACCTCCCACTAGTACAGGTCACTCAAAGCCTCATCCAATCTGGCCTTCAACACCTCCAGGGAGGGAGAAGCCACAATCTCCCTGGGCAACCTGTGCCAGTGTCTCACCACCCTCACTGGAAAGAACTTCCTCTTAACACCCAGTCTAAATCTCCTCTCTGCCAGTTTAAATCCATTGCCCCTCGTCCTGTCATTACAAGACCTTGTAAATAGTCCCTCCCCAGCCTTCCTGTAGGCTCCCTTCAGATATTGGAAGGCTACTATACATAAATGTATAAATGTTTCAGTACAAAATTTCACTGGAGTTTTAGGAACTGAAGGATACTACCTCTTATTTAAATTACAGTTTGGCAAAAGGTAANCACCATTGTTTCCTTTTCACAGCCTACAATACAATTTTCTCCATTAAAATATTCCAATTAGCCTCAAACCAGCACACCCCTACGGAGACGATTCCTCTAAAAGCGATTTCTTTCTTAAAAATAATTTTGTTCTAAAATATATGTACCTACAAATATAACAAGGACTGTTTAGTAACAACTTGATGTGAACTGTTCTGATGCTTAATTTATATTGCAAATGGATAAAAAAGGATGCACTGCAAATTAAAGTCAGAACACAAATGTGGTAAACATGAAAGGGGTATTGTCAATTTAAAGGTCAGACTACTGTCTGAAAACTTCTGGCAGTTCATAATAATCTTATATTTTACCTGCTTCTTCCATTTCTTACATCTTTGTGTATCTGACTACATTCAGTATCCCATCTGTACAGACCTTTCACGTCACCAAGCAAAAGACAAAATGTTACTAAAACCAGGTTTAAATCCACAGAAAGATCAATGGATTTAACAGCAGCTGCTAAACAACTCACATTAAGCTATTATTAAACTCAACTTCAAATAACTTGGTCTCCACTTAGATAAGCGCAGATTTATTGGAAAGGTATGTGACAATGTGAAAATATTCAAAGAGCCTTTTCCAACACACACCTCTCTAAAAAGAAGTTCTGTGGTAGAGACAACATTTGTCTGTGGTGGCAGTTCTTTTCTCTGTTCCTATTTAGACATTTGTTACAGGGGTGCAGCAAAAATGACAGCTAATGAATAAGAATCAACACTATTTCCAGCAGTGCCCATGTGGTTGGTCCTCCTATAGCTGAAATCCTCCTATAGCTGGGCTATTTTCCCAGCCAGGATTTGACTGACACATAAAAATATCAACTCAGATACATTCTAGTCACATGCAGATCTTGGTCTATTTATATCTTCTCTTTTAATCAGGTACACAAAGCTATTGTCTTATTCTTTATTTTTAACTTTAGGCAATTTCACTGGTTAACTTTGAATCTAAATACAGGTTTCTTCAGCAAATCTATATCTATCAGCAGAAATAAAATGCATTCGTGCTTCACATGTGACTTTCCACTCACACTTTCAGTTTAATAAAAATAGAATCCCTAAATGTTTGAATGTACAGTTCCCACTTTGTTTCTAAATTTGGGACATTACTTTAAATTATTGTTGGAAGTATCTCTCACCAAAGGAGATTAGAAGGAAAAAGGACAATGTCTAACTGTAAAGTCGTGATTGTGGAGGAGTTTTCTTTTACTTGGTGTTCTGCAAAAAGCTGTTTTGTTGTGTGATTTGTTGCATGCTGCTGCAAGGTGAAAGAAAACCTCATCATCTGATCACCACTGTATCTTTACAAGCCCTGAAGATAAAGTATGGAAAATCTATAACTGCAATGTTATGTCTGTTGCTGCTGCACCCTTTATTAATCAATCAATGCCTCCCAACAAAGCTCTTTCAGCCTCCTCCTATAGCAGTTAGACCTATAATCAGCTCTACAAAAACAGTTCAGAGATGCATCCTTTGTGCTTCTGTGAAATTTACATATACTAAAAAAAAAAAAATCATTCAGCATTCTATTCATAACATGTTATGTAGTATAGAATGCACCCTATTAGTGTGCTATAATCACAGCCATTATTTAAATAGGCTAAAACGTTTTTTTTACATTCTAGAGTAAATTTCACTATTAAGACCAAATGGATTTGATTATTGTTTCCCTATTTCCTTCGTAAGTAAAACACAATTGTTAAGTAACTCACTGACCTTCCTGTGCACGTATGGTGGGACCAGTGTTCTGTAACAGAAATTACTGCTCTGTAACATAAATGACTGTTCTAACAATTTGTAAACATTCGCACCCGACATGCAGACACCTTCTGGCCGATTTTTAATAATGAAAGAGAACTTTTTGTGTCTGCTGAAATTGAACAACAGACATCGGTGGAGTAAAAAGCATTTCCTGCTGCATCGATGCAAGGTTCAGCTGCTGCCATTATCATGCCATTTCAGACACTATGCTATCCCATGACACGTATTGATTTACTCGCCTTTCCTCCACCGTAGTTCTCAAGGGGCCTGTCTCACCTGCATTTAGCCCAGTCATTTTCACCCCCTACTGCTTTAATAAAAATTCAGATTTGGAAGAGCTAGCACTGTAACTAGTGACTGTACGGAAGATTTTACTTTGCTCTTTCGTAGGTGAATATTCTAGAGGAGAAGGGGCAAGGAGCCTTCGTTTCACCAGCTTGTCCACCTTTTGCATCTAATGCAGTCCTTGTATAGGAGGGTCAGCAGATCCATGGTTATCAGAACTCTGGGTCAGCTGTACAAAGGCTCTCAAAGAAAGTCATCTGTTAAGTACTCAAGCGAAGATTTATTTAGAAAAGTCTTCCATGGGAGGCCAGTGAGGTGGATACAAAGGATAAGAGCACTGGTGAGGAGGTCAAGTCCCAGTTGTTTTACTTGCTTTCAGGGCAGGCACAAGCCTTACAGTGAGCTGGGTTACACAGTGCTCTGGAAAAGACATAAGTAGAAGCATGGTTGCAGATATGTTGTCTGACTCATAGAAATATTTGAACTAATGAAATTTTACTGTTAAATAATCATAGAATCATAGAATCATAGAATGGTAAGGTTGGAAGGGACCTCAAGGATCATCTAGTTCCAACCCCCTGCCATAGGCAGGGACACCTCCCACTAGCACAGGTTACTCAAGGCCTCGTCCAACCTGGCCTTGAACCCCTCCAGGGAGGGAGCAGCCACAACCTCCCTCGGCAACCTGTGCCAGTGTCTCACCACCCTCACTGTAAAGAACTTCCTCCTAACATCCAGTCTAAATCTCCCCTCTGCCAGTTTAAACCCATTGCCCTTCGTCCTGTCATTACAGGACCTTGTAAATAGTCCCTCCCCAGCCTTCCTGTAGGCCCCCTTCAGATACTGGAAGGCTACTTACACACCTTACAATTCTGTAAGATTTTCTGAGTATGTCAGCATGGTAAGAGATTCTGTCCCATAAACAACTCAGTTAAACTTCTGCCTATTGGAGAGGATAACAGTACCTTGACTACCACAAGAATACATTACAAAAAGATAGATATTTTAAAGAAACCAAACTATAATATGAAAATATGCTATAGTCACACTATGCATTATGATCTCTACAGATAGCTGTTGGTTAGCCATTTTGATAACGAAACACAGAACTTGCCTCTTTGCATAAATATCCAGTTCCTGCCAATCTCTATTTGCAACTCCTTACAACAAGCATTGACAAAATATAAAGCAAAAAAGCTAGAACAGCACAAGTGATTCTAAAAGAAGAGAGATAGCCTCCCTCTGTATTTTTGCATCACATCCTTCATGATAGTATCTAAGAATATGAATTTGGCTGGTCAGGGGATGATACTTAAGGAGTACTTTCCCTTTGAGAAATTCATGGTACAATATGCTCTTCTCTAGAACATGAATTCTTGGGAACTGCCATTGGCTACAAATGGAAGAATAAAGTTTAATTTTTTCCATCATGAAGGTAATGTCATTAACTAGCTTAGTTAGTTTCATGTGTTCTATGAACGTGAGTCACAAAGCTAGAATTTATTACTCTGGTCACTTAACTTCCATATATTGCCTATTAGCAGACACAATGCTAACAACAATAAAAATCTCTCTAATTCCAGTTCCCAAATGCTATCTATCATCATTTTGATTTTCAGTGATAGACTATTGGAAGGCATACCTCACAGAACATTCCACCTAAGAAGAATGGTCAGAAATTCAGACAGTGGGAGAACAGGAACAACACTCTCTAAATCACTGCCAAACTTCCCTTCATTACGGTAAGGTCTTTTTCTCAGTTTTGATCTGAACAGACCAGAATTCTGTAGAAGTCTGAACCAAACTCCCTGTTTTGCAGGTGAAGTCCATATTTACTGATGAAAACACAGTATCTCAGTTTTGATTCAACTTCATCTGTATATCTGTGTTATCTTCACGATACATCCTGGGCTGTATATAGGGAAGTGCGGCAGCAAGACTCCCTGAGGGTGAGCTATATTGGATGTAACATGCTCCATAGATTTGCATTCAGCAACATGGCATCAAACACACAAGTGTATTAAAAAATTTCATTGGACAAGTCTGGAAACCACAACAGATGCTGGCAATCACAGAGACAGCGTCAAAGTGTGGCCTCACATATTATCCTCACCCTCTGTACTGTTATGTTGAAATCTGACAAGGGACTGACCTTTAACAAACTTCTTTGGATAGAAACAGCCAAAAGATCTTTTCCTGTTTATCTGCTATCAAATAAATAAGTTTTAATGCTTGTACAATATTTTAACTAATACATTTTAAACTATGTAGATCAAATTTTGTTGGGACTTTTGTTAACTTAGAGCTAATAAGTCGCCACCAGCTTAAATTACTTGCTTCTGAAAAAGGTAATAAACTGTTCAGGAATATGGAGACTTGAAATATATCCATGACCCTTTGGTCTCCTGCCATGCAGAAGCAGAGCTTACTCTGCTTAGGAGAAGGTTCTCAAACACTGGCAAGATCAGTTCTCTATATGTGCAAAACATCTCTTCCTAAAATAAGGTTGCAGAATTAAATTAAGATCGCCTCTCTCAGTGATGTGACTAACAAAACAGATTCAGTATTTACTGCAGAAAATAAACAGAAGGTGCTACAGGCTTCTGAAGGCTGTGCTGGATATTACCACTCAGAAGTTAGCTGGTATTTTAGATTAACATCTTTCTATAACCTTCTGAAAAGCTTCAGTACACTTGTGAAGTCGATACAGAAAGCAGGTTGATCTGACAATGTACTGAATATGGCACCACAGATGTGTCTCTTCACTGCTTTTATTTATTTAGCTATCTGAAATTGTAGTACACTTCAGTGAGTGTTTATGAGACATCTACAGATATAGAGAGCTGACTGGCTTGTTAGCTTCTACTAACTTACCTAGTAGTAATATCTTTTTAGTTTGGTGTTTCTAAGATCCTTCCTTTTCTCATTTTCCTGTCTCCTCTAACTCCCCTTCTTTATTCCCTTTCCCAACCCTCACCTTTTCTCTTTTTCTCAGGAGCAAATGATAACAGGATTTATAATCAGATACTCAAATCTGACATCTATTTTTCACTTGTCAGACTGGCCAGAATTGAAGCAAAGTGTGTTAGGATGACAATCAACAAATGTAGATTCTCTGGGTCAAATCTTAGAAAGATGGCTGCAACAAAAATGATTGAAAGGTGTTTTTATTAAAAATATTCAGGCCCAGATAACAAGGGTCAAGATTTCTGCTTATCTATTAAGGATATGCTTTTTAAAACACTAGAAGGAGGCACAGGATGGGCACAACTACAAGCAGGTTGGGGGGAAAAATCAATAGCTATATAAAAAGGTAACTCTTTTTAAACAAATCTGTCTGTAAAAAGGAAACTGAAAGTGGCTAATCCTTTATCCTCCAATGAAGAGCTAAACACATACATGTGTTGCCAGTTTGAACAGGACCTACCATATCTAATATATTCTGAGTTATATTTCCTAGCTCAATCAATAACAGGCAGCCGTTCCCAAGGGTGAAAATACATGTTAAGAGGGAAAGAGACCAGGCCAAATAACCTTTCACTTATTTAAGAAGTAGTAGTAGTTGTTTTTGCTTGCTTGGAATGAGTGTCAGTGGATTTTATCTCCAGTGAAACATCAGTATGCAATGTAATAGTGTTAAAGAAAGCAAATGAAACTCCTCTCTAACACAATACTTACTTTTCCCTTATTGATTCTTCCACATAAGTGGCCTGTATAGAACATAACATGTTGTTTAGATTATGCTCCATGATGCTGGAGACAGAGCAAACCCAGTAAGCAAAAGTGTCCCAGCTGCATAAACAATCATAACCTGCTTACTGCCTGATATGATATAAGAATGAAATAGCTGTATTAGCCTTGGCAGAGAATTATTTCAGACACAACTGCACTTGATTTATGTAGGGGATCCATGAACATAAAGCTAGAGTTGAATTTCTAGAAGCTGACATGGTCAGAGACTCACTTTAATCTACTGCTGCTGCTATTTGAAACCAAAGTAATGGATGGCAAAATAGCAGCAGCCTGGGACTGGATGCTTTTGCCCAGTATTGTACAGGACAGTAACTTCATTTAAGAGAAGATGCCTTTTTCCCCTTCTACAAAAGGCATGGAGTACAGTGAGGCCTTTTCTCAGTGACAAAGAGATCAGAAGAGGTTTTCATATATTAAGACACACAACTAACACATATAATTACTTTGATTTTAGTCAGCCTGAACCAGACTTGGGTGGATGAGTTTGGATAATGTACAGCCCTGGTTATGGACTCTGCCCTCTCTACGTTCTGCTATACCAGTTCCTTGCAACTCCCCTCCAGCCATTCTGCTTTCTATCCCAAATGACACAGCACACTAATTTCAGAAATGGCCAATAAAACCATGAAACTAAACCTTCTAGTCTGTCTGGCCATCTCTTTAAGTTTTATGAACATTGGTGTTCAGAGTTAACAGTTTGCTTTGATACCACTAATGTCTCCAGGAGCACAGGGAACCAGTGATTAAATTCAGAGAACTTTCCTTACATAACAAAGCTTTTAAGAACACTCTTCTAATGATGAAAAGTAGCAGTATTTACTCCCTTATAAGACTATATATTAAAGCTAAAATGACATAAAGCAGTTTACAGGTTGCAATTTTTGTGACCTCTGTAAAAGCTGTAAAAGCAACAGAGCCAGGGATCTTTTAAAATTTTAAACAAACTATGAAGAGAAGTGTGTCAAAGCTCAGCATTTCTAGCAATACTAGAAAAAGGGATTCTGCTTCCACTGCTTGTTGCCTGCATGCACAAAACCTGTTTATATGTCTGCAAACAAAATCGAGCTAAAATAGTAAATACTGGGGGCAGTGCAGAGAGAAATTTAAAAATGGGTTTTAATCCTTGTATTTGGAGAACTAAGATAAATTCCAGGGGTGAATTAACCATAAAAAAACCACCACAGAGTGGGTGAAGCATTTGGAAGTATTAGCTGCTCCCAGAGAGAGTGTGCTGAACTCAGTGGATCAGTAAACCTGTCCCATAAGGCAACTTCTTTGTTCTGTTACACAAAGCACATTTAAGCACATTTTTATGCAGGATTCAGGATTTGGTTCCAGTATTTTGAAAGTAGTAAACTGTGACATCTTCAATGCCATTCTGAGAGTCAGGAGTCCTGAGTTCTGTTCCCACGTTGGACTCCTGGTTGGCATATGATCTTGCGTAAGTCACCCAAACTTGTAGTTTTGCAGTTTCCCAGCCAGAAATATGGATATAGTAATATTTGTCTGTATGAATAAGATATTTTAAGATTGAGCATTTGTAGTGTGGTTTGAAAGTCTCAGATGAAAAGCATTACATAAATCCAAAGGATTTAATGCTTAGGAAGATGAAATGTGAAAAATTCTTTTTGGTTATTTTAAACCACTGAATAATTTAAAAAACCCATTTTGCCAAATTTGAGCATTCATTTAGGGGGGGGAAAAAAAAGCTTTTTGGCTGAAGTTTCCAATTTCTTTTTGATTATTTGATTTTATCAAGTTTGCATCATTTGCAAGAATAAGAGAGCAACTGAAATGAAATTACAGGCCAACAGAAGTCATAGTATGGTGTAGATGTGTACAAAGCCCACCAGTTTACAAGCTGCAAAAGCTTCCATTCAGAAAGGAAGGCAACCTGCCACACACTGCAAAAGCAATCCATTCTGATAAAATGCATGCCTTTGTGAATCATAAGCAGACTCTCTACAAAACTGTCTCTCTTTTTCTCCTGAATCCCTGCAGACGTGTGCAATTTTCACTGCCTGTCAGTTTATCAAAAAGACCAGAGCATCAAATTTCAGCTCTGGATTGTCAGGTCTGATCCCTATTTCCTTTCAAATTCCAAAATACTGACACATTGATTGGAGTTCATAGTGTCAGACAACAGCACTTAAGAGACATTTTTGCTAAAATATAGCTTCTGATCTATCTTTTATGTTGGTTTTTTTTTTCCTTTTTTCCCTTTTGTAGCCTCAAGAGTATTGATCTGGGACTCATTTATATATGATTTTCACAAAGTAGAAGGCAATCCGCTCAAACAAAACAGTTCTTTTGTACAACCTTTTAAAAGGGGGCCCATCAAGGGGGATTGATCCTAGCTTATTTAGTTAGCTGAGACATCCCCCTAGCACTTCCATACATGCCTGTATCTGTAAGTTCTCAAAGCTAGCAAGAAAGACCTGAAACAAATGCTCACAGCTACATGGAGTGGTCGGTGTATTGCAAAGTTTAGGCATGTTAGCATCATTTGAAAGTTGTGACTCCATAGCAACTGACATTTTTATACACACACATACACTAGTAATACTGGCATCTGTAAAACAGCTTTAGTAAATACATTATCACAGCAGATCTTCTCTATCAGATATTATCTGAAAAAAAAATGTCAACTAAAGAGTGGGTTATTCTGACTCCTCTCTAAATTACAAATCAGTAAGCCACACAAACGGTCATCCTGTCCCCTCAGCAACTGTCCTTTTTCACTGGAGATTGTGAGGCAATGCTGGTAGGAGTATAAGTCTGTATTTCAGAGGCAGGGGCGGCATTTGGGAGGCACTGCAGTAGTTTCGCTAATTGCATAACAATGGATTTTGAAGCACTCTAATTCATGTGGACATCCAAATTTAATGTAAATGGTTAATTTGATTCTCCCTCAAGTGTGGGAATCAGAGGTGCTACAATGTTTCTCTGATTACACTCTAAATAAGCTCCCTTTTCCAAAAGTCTAAGGTGGTGGTGATGTGGGACTTAACCTCCCTTCCCCTCGCTCCAGCATATTTAGCACTCTGTGCAGACTGTAGGTATTTAGCTGTGATGCAGAGTGGAATATTTGTTGGTACCTTGCCCCTCAGGAAACACATTTTTAAAATAAACATTTCATATTCAAAGCAAGCACCCCTCAAGAGTAGCTTTCCTATATATCTTAATATACAGGTGNCATTCTATGATTCTATGCTTCTTAAATGTGTATAAATGTATACATGCACATACATACACTATAATCATCTGTTTCTTGGATGGGCACAAAGGGATCATAATATGTAATAATGATGTAAGAATCTTTTATACTATACTTATATTTATTCTCTATTTGTATTAACCTCACAGAGCTTCAAAACATATATATTATTTTCAAAAGGATACTGGAAAGACACTTGGGGTGGGGAAAACAGCAATACAACAATCCATCTGTTCTAACTGGAAAAATCCTAACTTTCCAAAAGCAGAAATGTCTTTGTCAACCAACTGAACTAAGAATAGAGAAAGATATACTGTATGTAACTCAAACATATCATCTATCTAAGGAAAACAAAACAAAAAGCAAACTATTAACTGAAGAGAAGCTGAAAAAGTTGCTGTGCTGGCAACATCTAGCATTTGTGGGACCCAGGACTGCACACATGGTGCACTGCAGTTTGAAGCACAAATTTCCTTTTGCAGAAATTGACCTACATTTACAGAAAGAGTTGAAACTGCCATTTGCTCATCTTACTGAAGGGGATGTCTGTTTTTAGGCTTCCATATGACACTGGTTATATATCCAGAACAGTCATGCACACAACAATGAAACCATGAAAAGTTAATGTCTGACTACAATAGATATTAAACCTTTCCTCTTAATACACTTGATTTGTATACAGGATATACACTGTAACACACAAACATACAGCCACAGCCACATAATACTAGCTAAAAGAAAAGAGCTATTTTTCACTTTTAGGCAGGAGGGAAGTTGTAAAGGTTATCACAGATAGGACAAATCCCTTTTTTTGGTATGCTCTTTTCTTTAAAGGATATAAAATATTTTGCTTCCATTTTTCTATGGAATAAAAGAATAAATAAGTGAGTGACATGCAGGATGTATAGTGAGATGTTCTTCCCTAATTACAGAACCCCATTTTTGTGCAAGTAAATCAGTGTTTTCCCAAAAAGGTAAGAATACATTTGACTAAATGTAATATTGGTTATAAAGTTTTTAACATTATTACACTTGATACATAAGCCTCTGAATCCCAAGCCAAAATCAGGGTAGAAGTCTTGTTTCTGAATCATTTACAGTTTAGTTAATTAATAGCCAAAGAAAACCAAAGCAAAGAGAAGTTGAGTCACCTGCTAAGGGTCATAAAGTAGCTCAACAGCAAATGCAATAAAAGAGCCCTGGTTGACTTTCAGCCCATTTCCCTTCCTATTGTGCCTTTTACACTGCAACGCAGAGGGCCAAATTTTCTCCATGTGTTACTCTGTCAGGTAAAATATGAACTGATAAAGAAGACATAGAACTCTTTTTCCCAGAATAAACTGGTATTGGTATTTCATTTGTGAGATGATTCTATCATTTATCTTTCACAGAACACACCAGAATTTGTAGCTACGTATACTATAAAAAAATCCACATTAACAAAAACACAAAACAAAACAAAAAACAACCCAACCGAAAAAACACCAAACCCCAAAAACCAAAACCAAACAAACAAATTCTGAAGATCTCAAATATTTACAATGGCTTTAAAAGAAAATGGAGCAGAAGGTTACTGAAATGCAGAAAAATCTGGTCACATCTGTGCATACATGGGTTGGGATGCAAGATCTTTACAAAGCCATAAACTAGCTGGGTGTAAGCTGGTCAAGAAGTCAGATACCTTCACTTTTAGAAGGATGGATCAGCACATGACTCAAACATTGTGCAGAAACCAACCAACAAACAAAAAGTTAAGTAAAAGCATGTCCTGAACACCCTTGGAATCACACTGTTGAGATTCACACTGTTCCTTGATTCATCAGCTGTCATCAATTTCTGTTTATGTCCAGCCTTCTAAGTCACCTATAAAGCACTTACATCACAAAATGTTGGGCTCAGCATCAGCTGTAGACCCATTTTTGTCTGTGCCTTTCCTCCAGTGCAGAAAAGACCTATTTCAGATTTGTTTCCAGTCAGGTCATTGGTAAGGCTACTCTATACAACCCTAAATAGAACAGGACCAAATACATCTGTAACTGTGGTGGTTTTCCAGCTCAGCCAAACCAAATACAGTAACACATTAGAAAAGAAAGATTTGCTAGCAGAGGAGCAGGGAGTAATGCTGTGTCAGCTGCCCATCCAAACCAATCACCATTTGGCAGCAGTGCCTAACTGAAAATGGCCAATGAGCTGGGGAAGTGGGCACAATGCCATTCAAACAGATGGGCAGGGGTCTTAGGCAGCCAAGGGACTGTGTATGTGTGTCAAGTGAGGGTACTTAGGGCAGGATTCCCAGCTGGGAATATCCACATGGCCATCCAGTCTAAGCTTGCACTTCGACAAAGAAATGCACCATTGCTAATCCAGCTCTGGGTTGGATTAAATGGGAAGGAAAAAGAACATCTTCCATCACCACTTTGGAGTCAGGGTAGCTGGGACACAAAAAGGCCTGTTTCTGCATCTTCTTTTGTCTTTTGATGCAATGCCTGCATGGAAAACTATGTTCTGATTTGACATGATAGGAAAAACAAGATCCTGTGTCCTCAGCACATACACATAAGTGATATTACTCTTACCAGCTCCCATACTTAACCAAGTAACTATCTAAAGTTTCAGCAACTTTCTCTCCTTTTCTGACATAGCTTTGGTTATACAATGCAGGGAATAACTTCTGTACCAAACATACTCCAGACATTCAACTTAGAACAGCAGATGAGTCCTGCATGGAATTCATATGAGCTATTGCAAGGCAGAGGTGTGAAATAAAATCTCCACTAATGTCACAATCTAAATTCCATTAGAAGTGAACATTTTGGGCCCAACTCTATCCTCTTTAAAGCTCTAAGTAAATCAGAAAACAATCAATAGGGCCACAGAGGGGTAAGCGAGGGCTAAATGTGTGCCTTTAGTAACTAAAGAAAGAAGTGATTAATCACATTTAATTTGGTGCATGCATTAGCCCACTGAAAAGAATACCATAAACAACCAGATAATTGTCATTTCACACACAATACAAAATCCATAATCAGAATGAGTTAGATGATAACATTTAGTACTTCCAGGTCACTCAGGACCATGGATTTTAAATTATTTCTGTTACACCTCTAAGAGGCAAGAGCTATTATTACCATGCTACATATAAAGAACTGACACCACAAGCAGCTTTAAGGTATTGCTTACTTTGGATTAAACAAGTGGCAATGGTTATGGAATTAGCAGGAAGTTTCTGGTTCCTAATTTTGTGGTCAAACCACTAGATCTTAACTAAGCACTAGATCTTAACTAAGCTTTTAGGGCCAAAAGAAATAATTTTCTGATTGCTAGGACTGTAGCTAATGTAATTTATGCAACAGAGAAAAAGCAGTCATCCTGGAAGTTTTAAAATGACAGGATTACAGGATTTGATTTACAATGGCATTTGTAGTGTTTACAAGGGGGTTTGAGTAAGAGATGTTGGATGCCGCAGAGAGAGATCGGAAGCCAAACAGAAGGAGTGACTGCACATCATTTGCAGACCTTCAGAGTCTTCAGGGTTTGTGAAACACGTGTAGCTTTCCAATAAAGATTGTTGTGAATAGTGTGGAACTTGAATGTAAGTTGTGCTGGTTTGAGGCTAATTGGAATATTGTAATGAAAAAATTATATTATAGGCTGTGAAAACAAAACAATGGTGATGTCTGCTTCACTCATGGGCTTGCTGAGATGTATAAAAACAAGGACACAAATATAGATAAGGTCTGTCTCTCTGGGAGCTGGTGTGTCTTCTGACTTTCTGCTGGTAACCTAACTAATCATTCTGCTTCTAACCCCTCTGGCTGATCTTCCAAACTCGCCTTGCATGTAAGGCAGACCCTAGGGTAAGGTAGAGGAGTGGAAAGAAGGTTGGGAGCCCCTCCTGGGGACTCTGATTTCTTGGAGGCGTATTGTTGCTTTCTTCTCTCAGGCAACCAGCATCAGAACAAGAGGACACAGTCTCAAGCTGTGCCAGGGCAAGTTTAGGCTCGAGGTGAGGAGAAAGTTCTTCACCGAGAGAGTCATTTGCTACTGGAATGGGCTGCCCAGGGAGGTGGTGGAGTCACCGTCCCTGGAGGTGTTCAAGGCATGTTTGGACATGGCACTTGGTGCCATGGTCTAGTCTTGAGGTCTGTGGTAATGGGTTGGACTTGATGATCTTTGAGGTCTCTTCCAACCTTGCTTATACTGTGATACTGTGATACTGTGATACTGTGATATTGTATTTCTGTCTTACCTTTAACTTGTAAATATTCATATATATTGTATATATATCTGGTTCTATATTGTGCTAAGCTATAAATATAGCTTCATTCCTTAACTTCCAGCCAGCTGAATCTAGTCTGGGTGACTTTTTCATAGTGTGGGGGGACAAGTAACTCCCAAACCATCACATAAGTATATGAAATAGCTGAAATATTATTATCTTCCTGAGCCAATGCTGAATTTCATATTATTCTGTTCCATTAGAGGTTAGAAAAATATCATATTTATGTTCTCGCCAGTACATTGTGAGGAGATCCCCAAGATTTCTCTGAGCTTTAGCTGCATGCTCATAAAAAGCAGTACACATTTCAATAACAAATTATATTCCACTGATTCATTCAATAATTAAAAACTACCCTAAATTTGACGTGCTGACCTTTCAACTACAACTCCTTCAGACAGAAAGAGTAGATGGAAAGAAACTTGGTATAGGAATCCTCAGTCCTATTAAAAGTGAAACTCAGCAACAGGACTGTATTTTAGCTGCAATCTTTTTTTGTGAACAGCACTGGTAGTCCAGTGAGCTAAAGTGAGACTTCTCTGCATTAGTTCTTGTATTTCAATAGCCAACACACTCACATTGTGATTATTGGTTATCTTTCTCGGTGACATGCCAAAGGAGTATATTTTTAGTACATGTGAAAGTTTTTCATCAGTGCCAGTCATTCTGCAAAACCAATCTCGAGACAAACTATTACACCAGGATAAGTAACAGAATGCCAGCATTTAACACAAGGACAATATAATCATCTGTAAACGTGGATTGATGAGTTGGGAAATAGAGAATGCTTTTGGATTTGCCTCTGCAAGGAGAATATAACAACATAAGCTTTGTGAAGCTCCCAAAAATGAGAAAAGCATGTTGTGCTTTATCTCATTTCTATGTAAAATTAATGAAAATAAAGCAATGCACTTCCCATGCATAATGAATAACCATGCCAAACTATCAACTTTTTCAGACTTTTCCTCTAGAGGGCTTTTAAATGAGGTCAGCAGCAAACATATCTTCACATTTGATCTGAGAGTGAACAGCACAGAGTAAAAGAGCTTGTCCATGCAACGCACAGTAACAAGCTAGTCTTGATTTTGATGATGAAAAATAGAATACTAAATACTGCCCTTGTATTTGCACCAGATATGGATTTCACAGATTCAGTGACAGAGAGAAGACAGGACTGTGAGTACAGATACACGTAGTCCCCATTAACAATGCTGAAAAGATCAATGCTAGCGAAGCACGAGAATGACAACCCCATATGTCAGATTCAGTAGGACCAACAGCACGTGCCTCCTGAGGGAGACTATTATTCCATAGAGGAGTTTGAAAGAATCAGGTAAAATGCTCTCATTCTACCTTAGAAACTGATAATTAACATCCCATCTTAACAGAAAGCAGCACCAGCAGGGCTACAAGAAGGAAAAAGCAGCTAACATTTCAGGGCACAGTTAAGTGAAACTGCTGTAACAGCTCATGTTCTGTTTTCCTGGTTGGAAGCAGACTGGATGAGCATAGATCAACTAAATGTTGTACAATTTTTCCTGCTCCATGCAAAGATGCTATTTCTTGTCTAAGACAGACCACACTCTGGAAGTACAATAACACACAGCAAATGCATTGCATAATTCAGAGCTTGTTCTTCCTCTGCTTAAAACAAATCAACTACTGTTTTTGTTATTTTTATAAATGTGCTTTTATTATAGAAGCAAAGCAAATTCCATTAAAGAAATTATTGGTAGCATTTTGGAGATCTCTATTAGCCCTGGCATCGCCTGCTCGACTTCTCACTGACTCCGCTAATTCCTCTTTGTGCCCAGCAGTCTCACATCCGTGTGTCCCAGGGAAGTCACACACAGAGGAGGAACAGAGACCTTTCCCAGACAGTCCTAGAATCTGTTTTCCCTGTATTGCCTTGCACTCCTAACAAACACGGGCTGGCCTGACTCTTTCATAGCTTCCATTTGTGACGCTTGTGGGTATGAAGAGGCTGCAATGTAGCAGACGTAGATCTAAGGCAGCTACTCTACTAGCTGCAGGTTTGCTGTGCATGGGTAAGTTTAGAACATGTTGCAATTCGCATCCCCGAAGCAAGATAAAATTGGAGCAGGCCAGCCTTGAGTCACTAGGCTTAGCAGCTCCCTCTCCTGGAAGGATGCTCTCTTTGGTCAAGAAATAAGATCTTCAACTGCCGCTGGGGAGACAGCAATTTTTATCTCAGGAGTCTTATGTAAGATTTTGTTGTAGACGTTTTATTAACAGAACTAACCTAATTAAGAATCAGTCTTCTACCCCAGTGAGGCTAGAATTAAAAGATAACATCCTTACTTAGAATTTTCCTTATTAAGCTTATGTTATTTATTTATTTATCTTACTAATTATACTACTACTATTTTAATTCTATTAAATAAAATTTCAGTAAAACTTACAATATCCAATTTCATCTGAAACCATACTGTTCTGGGCACTGTAGAATATATTCTAAGTCCTTTGGCCTGGAGAGTTTATAATCTGCATAGATTATTAATTTAGTTATTTAAAATGTAGGACATAATCACTAACAGAGTTAGCCCTATAGGAAGTCTCACAGAAAACGTCAAGAACCAAATGCATATCCCCCAAGTGCTATTCTAATGCTATAAAAATGAGGCACTTATTTTATAAATATATTTAAAACTTTCTTAAAAAATTAAAATGTTTCCCTTTTCAAAATCTTCTGTGATTCTAGAACTTTCTGTAGTTAGGATGCTTGTAGACTTAGCTGGCAATTAGCCATCAATCAGCACACTTTGTGAAGACAAAAGTAGAAAAGTCTACAGTCACTCTCAGATAAGTTCATCATTTAACATATTTTTTGTGTTCTAAGAAGAGACATTTTTGGAATCTTTCTCTGCAGCACTCTTTTACTTAACTCTATATGATAAACCAAACTAGGAATTAGGATTATAAAGACAGACCACCAAAACTTTGAAGACATTTTGATTACAACCACAGATATTGTTGTTTACTCCTTAACATAAACCCCATAAATCATAAATCACACTTCACAGTTACCTCTGACCAAAGATTAATCTCCACTTAAAACAGTAATAAAAAGAAAGAGGTATCATTCCCCCTCTGGAATGGGAACTTCACAGATCTTGTCAAAATTCTTTTCTATTGCACTTGCTCACATAATTTCAGACTTGCTGGGGAAAAAGTGTTTCCTATGTTTGAAACTCAGACACTTATTAAAATTACGAGAAAAACTTAATAAATACAAACACAAAAGAAAGCTTCTTCCTTTATCCCAGCTCTTGTCACACTGCATCTATTCAGCCAGAGTATTCACAGCCAGGATGGTGAGAACACAACATTTTGATGCTGTTAATCAGCGTGATCATTGCAAATGGTCATTGCAACTTCCACTTTATCATTGAATTGAAATTTTGGGATGTCTTGAAATTATTTGTTGTTATACAACTTGTTAAATACATTTATGAATATAGTACATTGTAATGTATTCAGGCCTATCATTAAAAGCAAACAGCAACCAAAGAACAATTACTGCTTAGGAATGTGAACTGCAATGCCATGCTCCTCCCCAGGCCTGATGCTCTTCTCAGCTCTGCACCAGCATTTCTCCCCATAATGAGTTACTAGAAGTGGTTTAGACATTTCCTTTGTTTAAAATAAAAGTTAATAGTGGTACTTCATTGATCCATCTCTATAAACATTTGCACTAAACAGGCAAAAAGGGAGTTGGAAGACAAAAGACATCCTAACATTGCTGGAGAAGAAGCTGCAACTAGGCAAATTGTTCAGAGTCTCAGAAGTCTGCATGGAATTTAGGGAATTTGGGTTAAGCCCCCAAAGTGAGCAGAACCTACTGGGAAGGTGGAATGGCTAGGCTAAGTGATCACTAATTTGGGCTCTCTAAGGTAATTTACATTATAGTAATTAAAGTTTTGATTCCCTTGCTGTTCTATTTACGAACTCTATTAACCTATGACCTTTCTCTGAAGTTTACACCCAACTGTTTTCCTTTTTTTTTTTTTTTTTTCCTGAGCAAAAATAAAGCAACTCCTGTGGAAATTATTTCTCATAACAATTAACTATATTCGGAGCCTGAGAGGTGGATCCTTACTTCAAGACAATCTGGCTGTAGTTTGCCCTGTAATTATACTAAAGATCTGTCTTTGTGATCCTTTGGCTGAGCCATTGCTAATATCTTTGGTTTTGTTTGTATGGGTTTTGCTTTAAGTGCAGCCCACCATATGTTTTTCATTTAGTTGAACATAAAATGATGGGTAAAATTCTGCTGCAAATTGTAATGATGTGAACAAAGAACAGGCTTTGGCCCTACATTAATATTTGGCCTTTATTAACTCAATATTAATGACATTTTAATAAGCAATAACTTTTATACTATACATAGGCAAATTATAAAGGCAAGCAGAGAAAACACATGTCTGGAGCTCTTTGTTGTAGCTGAAACGAGTTCATTCTGAATGGCTCTGGAATAAATGTCATTGTTTCTTACTATGTCTTAATATTTGTATCTCACACTTACAGCACATTATGATTCAGAGAGTGCTGCTCTTTGAGGGCAGATCTTTAAAGCTGAGAGCAATCGTTTATAACCAGGATGGTTGAAGAACATAAAGTAGCTTAAACAGGGTACTCAGTAGTGTGTGTGTGTGTGTTAAAAAAAAACCCAACATCTTCCCAAAGAAAGAGCTAATCTGAGGTCTTCCTGCTTTGAGGAGCTGAAAATGGGCAGCATCAGGGATGCTAATTTCTAGAGAAAATGGCAGGTGCTAGGCTACATAAAGAGCACAGATCCTTTTCACAACAGAGGGAAACACTATGCAGAGAGAATTAAGGAGTGTAGTGGGCACCAGGGAATAAAACAGCACCATAAACTTCAGTAAACAACAAAGCTCCTGAGTTGGTCTTAATTTGTAATAGACTAGGACTCAGGGGTCTATTGCCCTTCTGTAGGACTAGCCCTTGAGAGACAGCTGCTTTGCATTAGGGGTTGATAAAGCTGCACCTATGGATTAATAGATTTATATATTTAATTCATGTGAACAGCAGAGAGATATGTGCATTTCCATGGAGAAACAGCCTTTCTGTTGTGAGCTGCATGCCAGAATATCTTCTACTTGGCTCCAGAATTATATTCATGTAGATATCTTAAGGATTTTGCAAGAAATAACTTATTACAACATCTCTATAGAAAATAAATAATTTAAATGGATTTCCCAGTACCACAAGTTAACTTCCTTCAAGTTTTTGCCTTTCCTGAGAAGCTGAATATGCTTTTCTGAATTTATGCCACTGAAAATAAAGTGTGTTCATTTGTATCACAATACAAAGACATAACCATTTGTCATCCTCAACACCTGCACGAGGTCAGTGCTTTTCTAACTAATCTTGGATATTATATATTGCTGCCACTTTTAATGTTAGATGGAAAAGACATCAGCAGCTGACCCATCAGAATTTGAGACAAGTAGCGTGTGCCTGTTCCTTTAATAAATTAGAAATGTTGTTGCCTCCAAATTGAAAGTAAATTTAGAGTTAGTGCATTAGATATGATAATCAGGTTGTTAATTTGTCATGCTGTTAGTCCTGTTCTACCAGTAGTATTTTAAAGCATGTAACATAATTCACTTATAACCAAAAACCTGAGTTCCACCAAAATTAGTGTCCCTAGTCAGTTTCTGGTCCACACTTGCTCACTAATACATAAATGTAACAATGGCAGGAAGCATCTTACTTAATTGCTGATTAAATAGTAATCAGTCCCAATAATTTCCCAAGATGTAGATGCCATTGCTTGGGGTCAGTATAAGATTATGATCAGTGAGAGAACAAAAGTTTGTTTAATTAAAGGTAAGTCAAATTATGATTAAAGCACTTCTATTTTGACTGATGTAGATATATCATATGCCATATTGCATGCACTCATCTATCTGCTGTTCTACTCTAATAAGGAGTTTGTTTTCACAACGGATGAATTTCTCAAGAGTAAGCTACAGATCAGCTGCACAACCTGAGGTAAGAAATCAAAGTGATCTTATGTGAAATCTGAAGCAGTAGCCTCTAAAGAGGAACACATAAACTTGTGCCCAGAGGTATGGGCGAGAAAATGTATTTCTGATAAATTCAGCAACAAGCTATATGCTAAGGTAACCTTTTGTCTTGACTAAAGCAGAAGCCATTAGTATTAACAGAACCACCACCACCAACACAAACAAAAAAACCCCAACGAAACAACAACAAAAAACCCTCTAAATATGATGTGAACCAAAACATAACTTCCGGTTCTCAATTAACTCTTCCTGTTTTTCTCACACAGTCACAACAAAATTCATTGGACCAAGAAAACCACTCCTGTGTAAGTTTCAAATATACATATTAGTCCTTAGCATATTCCAGCAAGCCCCAGAATGACATAAAACAAGATTTCTAGTTTTTCAGGCATTTGTTAACACCAAGGACTTAACTGCACATTTCCCTGAAGTTTATTTTAAAAAATATATTAATATTCTCTACATTTCATACAGAGAAACAATCCTGACTTGTAGGAAATGACATTTTACAGTTTTGTGTAAACACTTTTAATTGGAAAACAGAAGTTTTCAAAGCCATTAGGGAAAAAAAAAAAATCCATAAATTACTGACCAAGCTTAGTTACCTGTTTGCCAAACAACTGCAGTAGTAATAATTTTGACATTTCACTCAAGAAAAAAAGATTATGCTGAATTAATTAATTAATTGCTTTCCCCACAGAATCATTTATTGTCCTGGCCCAGGAGACAGTAACATGCTACTAGTTCCCAGTGATGACAAATCTCAGTAGCACTTTCACTGTACAGAGTTGGCAGAGCTAAGTCTCTACCTATTGCTTCTGATTTTTCTCTCATGTAGGAGCCTGTGTAACAGTTATGTATGTATAGGTTGTATAGTACACATGTGTTATCAAGAAACAAATCAGCTAAACTGCCAAAGTTTTTATGAAAAGTATTTCTATTAAAATGTGTCTCCTCTCCACAGGCTGTTATGTCACTTCCTTTTTACTAATGATGTGAAAGTCCTCAAACCCTTGTGGTTGCAGTTTACAAGAAGCCAGACTTCCAGCAAGAACAGTGTAAGCCACGCCCCGGTCACAGTACTGCTGAAGGCTACAGTCACATCTCTGTGGGTTCTGCTGTATACTATTCCAGCATCTGAATCCATTCTTAAAGACATTTCAGCAATGTGTGTAAATCATATCAGTCCCACTGGGCAGCAGGAAACCTATGTTTTTTCTCTGCTTGATTCCAGACTGTGCATATGGGATGGTACCATTATTAGGTATCAAGAACATATGTGATTTTCTTCCTTGGTATGAAAAGAACATACAATCTCTTAGTCTTCAAACCTGTAATACAGGCTAGAGCAGGAACCCTTCTGTTAAGGTAGCTTCAAATCTGTAATTTTCATTCATTCCCTGCTGGCATTGTTATTTCTTATCTCCTCTCTGCTTCCCCAGTAACACAGGAGAGGGTATTAAGGAAAATAAATAAAGAAGTAAATGGACAAATGAATGGAGCATTCCTCACCTAAACATATTAACTTAATCCTCAAATTCAATCTCATAACCCCCAGTATTTCAGGAATCACTTGCTAACATACCATACAACATGATTTTTCAGCATGCTCAGAACTACAAGTATTTGTAGTAACTACATTGTACCTCTGACCAGCCTTTTATGGATCATACTGTCATAACAACTGCAGATGACATTGCAAATTCACTGCTTGCTTCTTCATTTGCAGTCTTGTTACAGGCAAGAAAAAGAATTATATTAAATATCAGAATAAATTAATGTGTAGCTATAGCAGCACTTTTTTAGCAGAGCTACAGCTCAATTTAGAATATATTAAGGACAAGTCTTGTCTTAAATATTGTCTATGAAAACTTTTCCTCCCTCTTTTATCTGCTCTCCTGCAAAGCAATGAAAACTTTAAACTGCATCAACAATAGTGGTTTTTTATATCAAAACAGTTAATAAATCAGTGAGCAGTAACTACTGACATGTTTATTAAAATCTGAATTACTATCTGAACATAATGCAGACTACTAACCACACTGATTCTAGGATGTTTCCCACCTGACCAAACTCAAAGCATAATTTTCACCCAGATTTGCAGAGTACTGTGTGTGGCATCAGACTCTACCCACTTGATACTGATCTAGACAGTGAAGGAAAATGAAACAACATAACCATAAAATGACTCATTTTGTATTCAAATGAGTCTGAGGGATGAGCCAGTATAATCTTTCTCTAATTTTACTTACCAGTCTGCCCTTGAAAGTGTCTCAAAATCACTTAGTGCAGTAAGATCTT
Source organism: Ramphastos sulfuratus (assembly GCA_013399055.1). NCBI lineage: Eukaryota > Metazoa > Chordata > Aves > Piciformes > Ramphastidae > Ramphastos > Ramphastos sulfuratus. The sequence goes on along the minus strand of WBNM01008463.1, from coordinate 78,872 downwards.
GAAATCTGAAAACCAAGTGCCCCATTTCTCTATAGCTAATTAGTCCACACATCCTGCAATGAAAAAAATATAATTGACTCTGTGTAAAACTATCTGGGGGGAGCCAGTGTATTTGCATGCTAATACAAGGAATGTTTGTAAAGATAGGCCCCTCCATTATAAATGGGATATCAAAAAGGTGCCAATTATGAAGAAAGGGTGTACTGCATTATGAACCAACTGCCTTGTGCAACTAACTAATTGCTCTACATGCTGTACAATCCAAAAATATAATTGACCCTGTCTGTAAAGCTATTTTGGGGAAGAAGAAATCATTAGCATGCCAACACCAAGTGCCAGTTACAAAGCAGGGAGTATGACCACTGTGACCATCTGCCTCCTAGATGAGGGATCTACACTTTCTGGAGGAAAAAAAAATATCAGCCAAAGCCACCCCCACCCCAAATCTCTTCTTTCTTACTGAAATAAACCCAAGACTCATTGGATTTCATCTACAGGGTATTTGCAGTACTCTGTAGAAGATGAGTATCTTTCAAAAGAGTCTTCTGTTCAGCTGAAATTCTGCCACAAAGTATCACTGTCAATTGGAGCATTGTGTCTTTGTACACTGTTTTGGGTTCATAGAATCACAGAATGTCAGGGGCTAGAAGGAAGCTCTAAAGATCATCCAGTCCAACCCCTCTGCCAGAGCAGAATCCCCTATACCAGATCACACAGGAATGTGTCCAGGTGAGTTTTGAATATCTCCATAGAGGGAGGGAGACTCCACAACTTCCCTGGGAAGCCTGCTCCAGGGTTCTGTCACCCCCACAGTGGAAAAAATTCTCCTCATGTTTAAATGAAACTTCCTATGCCTCAGCTTCCACCTATTGCCCCTTGTCCTGTCACTGGGCATCANCATCAGCAAACTTGCTGACAGTGCACTCTGTGCCCTCATCCACGTCATTGATGAATACATTGAACAGAACTGGTCCCAGTACTGACCCCTGTGGGACACCACTAGTCACAGGCCTCCAACTAGAATCTATCCCATTGACCACAATTCTCTGGCTTCTTTCTTTCAATCAGTTCCCAGTCCACCTCACTACCTGATTATCCAGACCACAGTGCCTCAGTTTAGCCAGATGGATGCTGTGGGAAACAGTGTCATGTGCTTTACTGAAATCAAGAATGCTTTACTGAAATCAAGAATGCTTTACTGAAATCAAGGTTGGAAGTGATTCTCTTCTATGGGTGTTCCTTATTTCTACCTGGAGAATGGGCTCCACACAAACGTGCACAAAGTCCTTTAGCAGGTAAAATGCTAAATGGATAATAAATGGAAATTAATCAGATCATGCACTCGTGTCAGGGATTCAGATGGGGCCTAGCATGAACGTGAGTCTTCTCCTGTGTATTTCTTGTAATAGACCAGATAAGGGTATTAAAAGTGCACCATTTCCTCTCTGGTTTTGGGAATATCCCAACATGCACTGTTGATGTGAAATAAACTAAATTCTACATTAGGAAACTGTGACTCTTGGGCTTTGCTCCACAGGCTTCAATCTGTGTTTGGTACAGGCCAATAGAATCATTGGCGAAGGAACACAAATACACTTCTTGTAAAAGGGTTTATATGTGTATACAGAGGTAAGTTCCTATCTGTAAATATTATTTCACTAAACCCAAACATCTGTCCTCCTGTGGAGCAGAAGTGATTTTGTTCCATCACACCCTGCCTGGTCATACTCAGCTGCACTTTGTAACAATTGGGTTTTTTTTACACACATATACAATCAGTTTTAAGATGGTGTCTATAATGGCACAATTTACTCATTCTTTAGTAGGTCTTCACTTTAAACACATAATGGATTCATTTAATTTCACAGTATTTCAGAAGAGGCATGCACCTCTGTGCTGTTCTTGGAATGCTTCCTTGAGTTTTGTGCCTAGCTAAATGGAAACTGATGGACTGAGTCAGCAGGAAAAAAGAAAGAACAAGAGAAAAAAAGCCAAGCACCAGCAAACAAAACCAAACAACCACCCGAAATGCAGTCAGCAAAAAAATTCTACAAAGAATGTTTACAACCTAAAAAAGTATACAAGTAATTAGTAGCAAATAAAGGGTCAGAGAAGACACCTCCTGGCTACTAATCTGGTCAATGGAGCTTTCTTTTCTGTCACTATCCTTACTTTCTCACTATACAAAGTATACTGAAGTATACAAAGTGCTTATGTATACTTCCTTAATTCCTCACATCAGGAGAAACAGCAGATGAAAGTAAAGTTTGCCCTTAAATTACATTTGAATTAATTCCATTGTAATAATTAAATAATCAACCTTATTTGCTAGGATAACTGTCTATCTTTCCCCCCCATCATACTGCATTCATAAAACAAAGCAGGATTTTACAAATTACAAGTATGTGACTCTTGTCAGAACTTCATGGTAAATTTTCCCCCCTAAATTCTCTTTCCTTCCAAGCCTGATAGGAGGCACTGGTACAAAATGCTTTCCAACCTTGTATATTTTTATAGTCAATAAAAGTAAGTGTAATCCCCAGTCATTTCAATTCATAACTTTATCAGTAAGTAAGCTGCAGCAGCAAATTCATTTGCACTACTACAGCTGACATAAAAGCTGTAAGCACTGAGAACAACAAATGTGATCTTTCCACCCTAAAGACTATACAGATGTAGTGATATAATGCAATTCTATCTATCTCTCTGTGGTTAAGACACACTGCTTGCTTTCCTTTCTGGTTTCTCTTCTTTTCTGGTAACAGTACAAACATCTTGACATCTAGGAAAATCCAGCATCTGAAGCAGCAGAATAAATGTGAAGTTCCTGATGATGTAAGCATTGTTCAGCTGCAAGACATGCAGGTTCATCATTAGCAGTTACTACTTTCAGTTGGAGAGATCTCTGAAAAGAGGAAGTGGCCAGAGTGGAATACAGAGAACCTCACTGCTTTAATCATAAGGTGTCTTTCTGTTTCCTCTAATTGCAACAATAACTGATACAGCTCCACAGTCAGTATGTGCTGGTGTCATCAGTTTCACCTTCAAGATCCCATAAAAATTATCAGAGTCCATACCTCTCACAGACAGCACACTCAGAAAAACAATTTGCCCTGATACAAAATTCACCTGAAAAGTCAGTCTCCTTCCTAATAAGCATTATAGCCAGCTTTAAAAGTTCACTTACTGGGTTCTAAATAATAGCTACTCTTTTATAGTGTCTTAAAAAAACCAAACCAAACCAAATCAAAACAAACAAACAAACCCAAAAAACCAACAACCCCCCCCCCCAAAAAACCCCAAAAACCCAAACCAAACAAAAAAAAAAAAATCCCCACTGAACTGCAGGAATTGTAGCATTTTAAGTAAAGTTTTAAATTCCAAAAAGTAAATGTTTTTATTAAGCAAATCTACTTCAGACTGAAAAGCTCATGCTGGCCATGACAATCGATCAGCATTGAGGTGCATTCTTAAATCACCTTAAATGATCTCAAACTGGCATAGTTTGCAATATATAAAACATGTGAGCAATTTAAGAAATAGTACTAACAGAATAACTGACCAAAAAATCCTTTTATTCCCCTTGCCTTTAACTCATGGCCCCACTGAGATATAGCCTGTTTGACTTCTAACATGCAGTTAAAACAATGTTAAAATTCTCTTCAGTGTTTCTGCAGCATCTGCTACACTGATTGGTGTCAGTTGAGGTAAAATTTTAGTCTTTATTTTGTAGGATTTTGCAGTGACTAGCAGATGCTGAGCTATTGTCTCAAGCAAGCAGGATCTAAGCAGCGAAGACAGCCATATCACAAACAAGTGTTTGTTAGAATAATAACACAATATGAGTATTCAATGCACTTCCTTGTTCTGCACTTCTAAGATCTTGCAAATTACAAGGATGACAAGAACTTTGTGATATAATCCTCTTCTTTTGCTTTTACATGGGGAATGTAATTTGCTGGAGCTGTAGAGAGATAAAATCAGGATCCACTGTAATAATTAAGTGCAATTAGATCAATTGAACCACACAAGGAAATAGGCCCATCAGATTTATAAAGATTTCTATTTAATCATGTATCTTAACTTTCAAAGCTTAAAAGAACAAATATTTAAGTGGATGGTCACACATTATGCTCCCTGACAACTCACTGCCTGCAAAGCAACCTGCCTAGCCATAAAATGAAGTGGAAATTTGAGTTTCTCCTGTTAGGAAACCTTTCTGTTAGTATTATCCAGTTTGTCACCACTATTTTACAGTTACATAACAGATTAAAAATCAAAATTTTGAAAAAGATTGTCACAACTCTCAGTACATTTTGGGAGCTTCAGCTGAAACAAAGAAATAGCCCAACCTGCCAACTTCAGAGAGGCATCCATAACTCAGCAAAAACTCCCTCCTGCAGTTCTGCCCATGCAGCTTAGTCCTGACCTCCAGTATCCCGACTGTTCAGCTACTGAACCTCACCTCAACAGAACCTCTCAGTTATGGAAAACTAGGCCAGACTCTGATTTGGTTTTGTAATTTTGATGAATGCCCTCTTGAAATTGAGCTGAGTAGACCAAGTTCAATTCACCTGTCCTAAACTGTTTCTGAAGCAAGGTCTCCAGAGGTGAAAGGTTATAAATTAATATACTCATTGCAAAGCTTAATCTATTCCTTCCTTCTTTTTAAGAACTATTTGTGCTCATTTATCTGAGGAACTTAAGAAAAAAACTCCAAAACAATAAAAAACAACCAAACAACAACAAAAAAACCCCCTCACATATTTGGTGTCCAAACAGTGGAAAAAGATAATTGGATTGGTTTATCAAAGTCTTCATTATCTTGAGAGTTTTAAAGGAAATCAAGTCTAACAATGGTAGCTTGAATTTATTCTCTTCTTTCCATGAAATATCAAGGAATAAAAGACAGTGGCACTCTCTGTCATACTGGCTCAACACAGATCTAAAGAAGATGCAAAGAAAACTCAAAGAAATAGGTTTATAATAGCTGAGTAAAACCCTATGACATGCAGAGTACCTCTTTGTTAGCGGAAACGCTAATACCTGGATTAACTTGAAAGCACATGAAAGGCCTTTGCTGAACTTGTGTCAAGTGTTTCACCAGGCCTTGAGTCAAATGTTCCAAGATCAGTAGGAGTTTTCTAATTGACAAGATCTGGATTTTGCACACATAACTGCAGAAGGCACCTGTGCAATGTCCAGCTGCTATGAATACACAATGCCGCAGCCTGGGCTTCCTTATTTATGCTCTTGTGGACATGTAGTCAGCGCACTGCTAAATGTCATCATCATTCTGGTAGTCACACCACATGGTGATGAACTTTGTTATTGGTCAGGCTGTTACATACATTGTAATAAAGAGTTTCTTTGATGTTCTTCAGGTAATAAATTATTGAGGCTGAAGCCTCTTTCCTCCAAAGATTTTCTCCAATTGTTGAATCGCTCTTGAGGTAAAAATCTTGTAAAATTGCAGACACCAGAACTGCCATCACCATGGCCTCAAGGCTGATACATACATATATATGTATAAAAACTATAAAATTCCTTTCTCTAGCTCCTTTGCATTATTCTGCAGTGTTATTATTCAAGGCTTCTTAGCAGGAGCTCCTGCTGAATTGTGTGGTGACAGGGTTTGCTTTCATAATCAATTATGAATTCCACTAAAAAAGGCAATCCAATTATTCCCCAGCTCCCAACTATGCCAAGCACAGGAGCTTATGAGGCCACACATTCAGACAGATAAGGGAACTGATCCAGCTTAAAACTGACCTACCAAAGAAAATACTTAGCCTTCATTTGGGTGACCACATGGCCACGTGCCAATGGAAATGACAGCAAAAAATCTTCTTTCAAGAACCAGGATTTAGATTGCCTTAACATCATCATTAAAAATCATCTAGGGATTATTTTAAAATTTCACTTCTCAGAATACAGCCCCCATTTTCATATAGATGGCATTGCCTGTTCCTAAATACCCAGTTTTATAATTCCACACTTGGTAACTGAAATTAATAGGCTGATTTGCTTGCACGGGCTGGGGTCACAGAGTAAGCCAGATTTCCCTTCATGGGTGCCCTGACCAGGTCATGACCTGCCACTCTTGACAATTTTTATGTCACCCTTAGATAGTAGGGATGATTTTATATCTATCATTCACATGCAGAAATGCAGGGAGTTAGGCTTTTTACCATTCCCACACAAACAGGGTAAAACCACTCCCATTTAAATGATGATGCCCCATTAACAACTACTTTTTGATACCTGCCAGTTAACAAGCACTTAATCCATTTCAGATGGGCTTTGATGATATTGTAGAGTGTTAATTTTTTATCAGAATGTCACACAGTAGTAAGTCAAAAGCCTGTTCAAAAGCTTAAGTATATGACATCTATATACACAATAAAGCTCACCATTTGATCACCACAGCTTTACAATTTGGGCTTCCAAAGCTGCTAAATTCTTTTCCGTTTTTTAACATTCCATGTCTAAGTTTTCAGCCTTGGACAGTAAGCAAAAAAATGGAAATTAAATAATTTACCAGTTTCAGATTCTAACCAGTAAATTGCTGTGAATTTGTAACTGCACTATCATTTTCATTGTACTACATTGGCCATTTAGGTGAATGATAACCCAGGAGACAGCACCATGCAGGGCTAGCAAACAAGTAAATCATTTAGATTGCGCACTGCTTTCAACTGAAAAAAGGGACAGTAAATCTGTCCTGCCATCGCCTTCTCTTTTGTTGAATTTTCAGGATGGTGCAGTCTTTTCATTGAAACAAATAAAAAAATTCTGCAGATTTAATTTATTGTCTGGGTTTTGCGCATAATGACTAAGGCTGACCAATGCAAGTCAGTGCGCTAAAGAATAGGGTTTAGACATTTAAGATGGTGCCAGATACACAGCTAAAATGAGCATATAAAGAGAAAATTCTGGTTACAGCATGGCACCATCTAATGGCTTTGGCTTTAACTGCAGGAACTCTAAATAGCTTTAAGTGGTACCAGGCAGCACAAGCTGCTCTTACGTAATTTTGCTCACCTGACTCACTATGTATCATAACCATCTGGGGGGGGGGCGAGAAAGAAAAAAAAAAAAAAAAGGAAATCGTGTGAGTTTAAAACAAATCCGTTTGAAACACAAGCCTGGCAACTTACGTGGCAGTAGCAACCGTAACCTGTTTTCAAACTGAAATTTTCAAAGGCTGGATATTTTAGTTCCAAAGTAAGTACTTCAACACAAATAAAATTGAGGTATAGAAGAAGTACAGTGTTGTCTGCACGCACAAATAATAGAATGCTGATTAGGACTCAATTTTGGATGATTTTTGCCAATAAAATATGCTTTGATTTTCTGTTATTTTGCATGGTGCAACATTATATTTCTCTGAAACATACGCTCAGAAAGAAAGAACTTTGTATAATTTATTAGCAACTTCTGGTTTTATTTTGTCAGCAGGTTCGAGTAGCGGAAGAGATAATCATGAGTCTTAGACTGTATTCCCATCTGCTGGTGACTTACTGTATCATACTGAGCAGGTCACTAGTTTGTTTGCATGAAAATTGTTTTCATTACAAGTACATAAATGCTAATTTTAGAATTCTTTGTCAGGATGCCAAAGATGTATTAATCTTTTAAGTATATTAAGAACTAGAAATATGCATTGTCATGAGAACTACTGCTATAGACATTTCCCAGTAACAGGTGCCACGGCCAACATTTATGCACAGAATAACTTTAACATAGGTAGAAATACTGATTTTAATATTAAGTATAGTTTAGGAACACATAATCGCTACTTAGATGTTATCAAAACCTAGGCTGTATGTAAGAGGCTTAAAAGTGAAAGGCCATTTCTATGTTATCAAAACCCAGGTTGTATGTAAGAGGCTTGAAAGTGAAAGACCCCACAACTACCGTTCCACCAATTCTATTTGCCACAGTTAAAACACAGTTTAAAACTAAGAAAAGTGTGACTTTTTCCTGTGACTTGACACAGAAAAACATTGTCCAGAAAAGCTGTGTAGTCTCCACTCTTAGAAGCATTAAAAGCTCAACTAGACACAGCCCTGGACATCCTGCTGTAGTCAATCCTGCTCTAAGCAGGGTTCAACTGTTTGGTTCTCAAGAGGTGCCTGCCCACCTCAGCCGTCTTGTGCTTCTGTGATTCCCTCAAATGTTTGTTTCTGCTTTTGAAATAAACTCCAAAACCTCAGCCAGAACTACACTGTATTCATCTTAAAGTCTTGTTGCTTATCCTCCAAATATCCTAAGATTTAGAAGAGTTCCCTTTCTTGTAAATATTTAGGATAATATGAGAGACTAGAGAGGGAGTGAACTACCATTGACTCTATAACTAGCTCAACAGCTTCCAAGACAAACTAAACATAATGAAAATGTTACAAGTCACTACAGTGGAATTTGGTTGCGACTGGAATAATCCATATTATACAGAATTTTTTCACCTACCAAAAAACAAAAAACCAAATCCAAAACAAACAAAAAACCCCACAAACAAACAAAAAACCTAAGGACTAAGGATGAACAATATAGCAAAATTTAAAAGCTCATCTATAAAGTAATTCAACTGCTCTCACACACTGATACTACATTTTGGTCAAACTTTCAAGAAATGAGAAAACGATTGTTGAAAAGGGCGAATAAAAAAATCAAGTGATAGAGAAACAGACCTGATTAATACACACACCACAGACCTCCTCTTTTTCATCCTTTAGAGAGATTAATTTAAAATATCTCCATGTTACTTTTTCTTTGTCCAGACTTTCACATGTTCCACTCATGTACGAATAATCAGTTATTTTTATGATTACTGCTGGCTTGGAGTGTATTCATATCACTAAAGCAAAAGCATCTGCTGACTCAGCTATAATTTGGTTGTCCCCTTTTATAATTACAGCATGAATCTCTTCAAAACTGCAGCTGGTTCTGAATCACATTCTAAGAAGCAGAGTGTGCATGAATACACGAGCTTTGGCAAAGCCTAAGGCACTATTAAAATGCATTTCAGTTAGATCCCTCCTGCAAAACTAGATCCCAAATTCATTCCTCAGGCTTCAGGGATGTAATAAAACAATTGTTCTGCTCACAGAAAACTGAACATGGAGCCACTGTTGCTCCTGTCCAGCACTTTGAACAGTTATGATCACATTCACTCAGGCAGTAGCGTACTGAGTAACACAACCTGCACAGGAAAATAAAGGGGAAAAAAATATCCTAATAATTTTAAAAGTAGATACATTATTCAAACATAAAATAGTTTTCAAAACAAAAATTCACTTAGTGTACCAGAAGTACCTGTCCGTGGAAAACAAGCATAAAATAATGAAATAACCACAGTATCATATGCTATAACTTTGCATTTATATATTATATTTAGAGGTCTGTTCCCACTACGGATTCTTACAACTGGAATACAAAAGCCCTCTGGCAAAATTTAAGTTTAAACACAGACTCCTGTTTACAAGGACAGTTGTAAAAGCAAGAAACAGAAGCAACAGCCTGAGGCACTGACAAGTTCTTTCCAGTTGGAAGCCCCATGCACATAAGGTAGGCTACTTTATAAGGTAAGCAGAGTCATATATTTACCACTGGTTGTACAAACACATAACCATGGTCTACCATAGGATATATATATATAGAAAATAAGTGAAAAGAAACATAAGTGATGTTTCAGATTGAAGAACATCACAAAGGATAAAGAGCACTAGTTTAAGTTTTAGTAAGGATCACACTGAAACAAAGGAATACAAGACAGACTAGGTCATAGTAAGATTTTTATGAGAAATTAATGATGTTATTTAACTGTGTAAAGAAACAGTCAGGTTAAAGCATGCAAAAAACTACAAAGTCTACTGAGAGAAATTGCTTTTCAGTATTTTTTATGTTTACAGTTTAATATAACTAAAAGAAAAATACCATATGACTCAAAATATTCATATCCATTTTCCCCATCATTGCCCTTGATGATTTTGTCATTCTCTTTCTGTTAAAAAAGCAAAACAAAACAAACAACAAACAAGGTAAAAGGTCTATTAATTACATAGATTTCTCTGTATACAGAGATTCCAGTGCATCTGATAATTGTTCAAAAATCCTGAAGTCTCTATACTGCTGCTATAGTATCGAAGTCCTACATAAGGAGAGATAGAGCAAAAGAAAGCTCTGCCTTTCTGCATTTTAACTGCGCTCCCCTATGGCCTATGGCTTTGTTCAATAAAGGTAACTCATGGTGGGAAGCTTATTGTTCCTCTTTAAAGTAACTTCCCACTGCTTAGAATATTTTTTCTCTCCCCTCTGTGAAAACAGCAGCGTTGTGGTCACTCACTGTGCCCTTGCTTTCTAAGCTTCTGCCTCTACAGAACATGGTAGTGCTGCAGGTCTGCACAGCTTCCTGGTGGCATGCCAGGGGTGGCTCAACACTCCAGCAGGCTACAGTTGCTAGAGGTCACAGCTTAGGCACGCTGTGCATGAAAAAAAAACATACTATGCTTGTCATTGAAAGGCTGTCTTTTAGTCTTTCTGAGATTAGAAACACTAATACCCACAGGAAAAATAAGATCTACCATTACAGGTTTATCTCCCTTTTTTTCAGTTGTCTTTTCTTAAAATGTTAAGTACATATTCCTAGGTTCTTTTCAACTCAAGCCTGCAAGAAAAAAATTGTCTCAACTTCTCTTCCTATCTACCTGCTATTAGCATGTCTAGCTTTTACATAACTTTACCTTACCAAATTGCAGACGGGTAACATGGTTAAAAAATGTTGCTATTTAATAACCTGATTGGTGCTGAAAAGTAAACTAAGTAACTGAAGGTGTTATTTATTACCATACAGCTGCATTAGAGTGGTATCCTGAAGCTACAGAAAGGTTTGATGGTAGCAATGTGGGATAAAAACTGTGAGACTAGTAACAGAGCCTCTGTCTGTATTCCTCCAGATCTGAAGCTCCTTCTCTGTACTACATACAGGCTAAGTAGTCTATCATTGCCAGCTTTTATGTCTGTGATTCTGTATTGCTGAGAAAGAGAGGAATGGAATGCAGATTGCACAAGCAGGGGAGATAGAAGAACAGCATAAAAACAGCAGTAGGAGAAAGGCCACAGTCACAAAAGAATTTCAGCTATCTTTGTTGATCTTAGAGAAAGATCACGGTGAATCACCAGCCAGGCCCTAATAAAAATGCTTAAGTAGTAATACTTTGTGTTAAAAGGAAGGACACAACTCTACTGAAGTCTTGCAAGAAAAATAAGACTAATAAACTTCAGAATGGTTAGGATTAGTGCATGCAGAGTAAGTGCATAAATGAATAATTGCATTTTCTTTGTATGAGAAAAAAAACCCCAATATTTAGCAATGGCTAACTTATCTGACTAGCACTAAAGTAAGAGAAAAAGATTCACTATCTTCACACACATAGAAAAAAAGCACAATTCAGATCCAGACTTGGTGTATTACAGAATGCCTCTTGTTCAGTGGAAATAACTTGGAGAGATGTATCCCTCATGCTGACTTTGAAATGTGCCTTTAATGAAATTCTTCCTTTTCCTTTAATCCATCTATCAAGCTTGATAGCAAAGAACAGACCTTTCAACAAATAGCACACTTTCCTTTCTGCATAAATTAGCCTCATCTAACTGGACAATCTTCATCCAGGGGTTGAACAACCTGGTTTTGTAAATATTATCCACTCCACTCTTTCAATTATAATCTCTGCTCTTCCCAATTCTTTAAAAACATGTCACATCCTATTGAAGTGTTAAATAGAGAGACAGAAAAATGCAAATTGCTGTTCACATTGAAAGGAAATCACAGTTTAGAGGTATACAATTCTGAGTACCCATTTGTTGCTCCCTCCTGGCTTGCTAACTGGCTTTATTATAAGTGATTCAGCTTGCTTAGTGTCCCAGTTCACTAGTCATGAAAATGACCAAAACAATATGTTCTTCACAAGCCTAGCGATATCTAACAGCAGAGAAGACAATGTCCTTGTCTCAATGAGCTTATTCTGACAGTGTGTGAAAAAACTTCTTGCTTAGTTCAAAGCCAGTAAGCTAAGTTAAAAACTGTTTTGTTTTATTAAACACTGAGAACAATAATCTCTGGGGGCAGATGTGCATAAGCAGAAAAACTGTTTCTCTCATTCTAGCTTAGTTTTGGTAGTGTAAGGAAAACTATTATGACTTTTAATTAAGAGTAGTTAACACTCCTTGATCAAAAAAATAATCAGTGATGAAATTCTTTTCATGGAGTTCCTTGGATCTGTAGGGGGAGTATCCACAGCCTCCCTGGGCAACCTGTTTCAGTGTTTCAACCACTCTCACTGTATACAGAATCTCTTCTTAATATCCAGTCTAAATCTACCCTCTTCTATCTTAAATCTGCCCCTTCTCATCATATCACTACAAACCCTTTCAAGAAAGTCACTTCCCAGTTTTCTTGTAGACCCCCTTCAGGTCATGGCCTGCTATAAGGTCTCTCTGAAGCATTTTCAGTTATTACTCTCTTTACAGCAGAACTCTTTAAAGCTTCAGATAGAGGCCCACATGCATGCTGAACTCCTACCCTTTTATTCCAGCTGGATGGCCTTGCAGAAAAGTAAGCAGATGTTGTCAGATGCCAGCACTGACATGCTTCACAACTCAAGTGCTACTCCTCCAATCTATCTGCTTTTACTTAGACTAGGCTAATTTACAGTATCACAGTATCACAGTATCACAGTATCACAGTATAAGCAAGGTTGGAAGAGACCTCAAAGATCATCAAGTCCAACCCATCACCACAGACCTCAAGACTAGACCATGGCACCAAGAGCCACGTCCAAACGTGCCTTGAACACCTCCAGGGACGGTGACTCCACCACCTCCCTGGGCAGCCCATTCCAGTAGCAAATGACTCTCTCGGTGAAGAACTTTCTCCTCACCTTGAGCCTAAACTTGCCTTGGCACAGCTTGAGACTGTGTCCTCTTGTTCTGGTGCTGGTTGCCAGAGAGAAGAAAGCAACCTCCTCTTCGCCACAACCACCCTTCAGGTAGTTGCAGTTTAATCCATTTAAATGGATTTAACATGAGTTAATATTACAATGAATACAACAAAGCTGAAAGACACAGAAAGTATCAAAGCTCAGCTGCCCATGAATAAAATACAAAATAAGGCACTAAGCATATTAACTACTTCAGATATTTAAGACTCATTTTAGTGACTAATTTTCAGACAGTGATCAGATAGAATGAAATAGTTTTTGATGAAGTTTTCATTGCCTATCTAGGAAGACTGTACAAAGTTTTTTTCTTGAAGTGTCATTAATGAAATTAAAATTTTTGGGAGAAGGGCTGACACCTGTATCTGTAAATAAATTGTGAGTGTCAGCTGAACAATCAACATTTTATAAGGGGGGGGAAATAGAGTGCAAATGCTGGGAAGATCATACTTCTAGGCCCTCTTCCAGTAGTGTTCCATGGCATGCAAGACCCTTAACAGGATATTTTAGTTCAGATTCCACAGTTCTTAGCAGAATTCTAAAGACAGTGTAATAATCAGCACATGGAATCAAGTTCTGTAGAGCAGCCCAGAACTTCCCTGAACAGGCAGCTCTCTCACTTTGCATCTTAATCATTCAGGAATGTAAGAAGGAGGGATAATCGTCTATGTAATGTATATAGAAAAGTAACTTGGATACATTACAATGGTGTCTGCTCAAGGACTGCTCTACACTTCACCTCCTTCTCACTAACTCTACCCTGGCATTATCAGCAAAGCTGAAGGGGGCAGATAAAGCAGGGGAGAGAAGCATTAAGAAGGCTGTACCATTAACTCAGATGTAATGAAAAGTCACTTCTGGCATTTTAAACAGTTCTTAAAATTCATGAAAAGTTTGCATAAGCGAAGTTTCACTCTTACATAGTCTTCTCTGAATTACACTTTGGTGGGATTTCTTCTGTGCTCAGCAGCTCTAATAGCCAGGCACTACAAAAGGTTCCGCTCTACTTGTGCTGGGGTGATTACGCAGATGCCTGACAGACTGTGCACAGACGACTGTATGTATGTAATACTGGAAAGGGGTAGGAGATTATTAATCTGTTTTCCATAACCTTTTTGTCCTTTTGCTCCCAATGGGACGATTTTGCAGTGGCATAATGCAGGGTTTGTACACCCCATTATATGAGTCTGGAAGGAGCTAATGGGCTGTTGGGTGCCTAATCAGCCTCTCCCAGAGGCAAACAACAGACTTCAAAGAAGGAACAAAAAAGGAAGAGCCCTGCTTAATTAGTGCTTAGTTAAGAAGAGGAGCAGACTTGGGGGAAGACGCAAGGATAACCGCTCCCGTCTGAGTCCCTTGGTAGAGGTATGCCTGGCAAAAGATGTTTGTTTCTTTGGCTGCCAAGGTTCAACTTGAGCTTGCCTGAGTCATGGCACCATGTACATTTTTCGTGCATTAGTCATTCATGGAAAAGAACAAAGAATCTGTTGTCAACATAACCCAGAAGTAAAACAAAAATGGAACTGTTCTGTATGTTTAGCTCTAATTTTACCCACACCAAAAGAAATAGAGGTTGCCCATATCTTAAGGAGAAGGTTACATCCTTTCACTTCTGATGTCTGAGGGCTGGCTGGAACAGTGGAATGACCATGAGGGAGTGCAGGCAGAGGTCACTGCCTGGACAGCTTCAGAGAGCAGTGACAATTCAGGAGGCATTTTTCTAAGTTACTTGTAAATTGCAAAGGGCTTTTTCAACATGAACTCAGTACAATGTTTGCACTTATTACAAAAGGCACAAGAATATTTGGTTTTGTCATGACAGCTGTTTTTAGTTTTTCCTTTCTTACTTTTCCACCCAATATCAGAATCTAAATCTGGTCTTCAGTGATTTATCTGTGAGAGCTGGAGAGAAGGATGATGTTCTAAGACAAATACGTGTCCATTACAAGCTCATATCTAAATACTTAATAAAGGACAGACAAACAAAAGCTAAATTTCTTTTACAGAATTCATACTTCACAGAATTGTGAACTACACAGATACCTCATCTGATGCTTTGTAGATTATCATATTAACAAAGCCAATAAACTCTAAAAAAATAATAAATTAAGGAGCAATTTACATGATAACTAAGAGAAGTTTTAAAGGATATAGGAAAATATAATTGCATCTTAACTGTCTTTAGCAGAGATTATCAGAAAATATTGTTCCAAAAGAAACTTGTAATAAATAATTTCACTATCAAACCAGCTAAATATTTTCCCCTTAAATGTTTTATGTATGCACGTATATAAATGCATATATTTAAATAAAAACATTTTATCCTCTTTTTGCTACAATCCATTTTAATTTTAGTTGTTCTTTTTCAATTTCATTCTTCTCTCCCCACCTGCATCTCAGATGAAGGGTAGGATAATTAGGTACACAGATATTAACAGAATATACCATGTGGCTACAGAGACCTCCAGCATAAATATTTTCTCTTAGAAGCCTTCTAATTTCTGGCTTGCATCTTGCTGTGTTGGAAACAAAGTAGATTGATTTCTTGTAATACCCAGGAGAATACAAGGCATTGACAGCTTAGGAAAGGGACACAGATTCTTTGGAGACATGAAAATAACAAAAATGAGCTTAAGAACAGCATCTATACAAACTGCTTCACATCCTGTATTAGGAAACCCACTCACGTCTAGAGGATACCACTTTGTTTTCAAAGACCAAATGAACTGCACAGTCAGATTTATTATATGCTTCAAAAAAGGGGAGATATAGTCTCTGAATAAGGAATCCATGCTCAAATGCACAGCAAAAGAAATGTACCATTTTCCTATTTCACATTCTTCATACTGAGTATTACAGAGGTGTATAAGCCTTTCTGTGCAGGTTAATACACAGATGGGAAAATAAAACTTACATTAATAACAGGATTCTTTAAAAGCTCAAGTCCTTAGAATAGAGGCTTTAAAAGCAAGCAGAATTTAGAGTGGCTGTTCACCTCAGAGTAACTGAGGGGAAAAAAAGTTAAGGATGGATAAATTGTGGTGATAGTGTCTGTTTATTCTTTACCTTAAGACTAAGCAAATAGAGCATGAACAAAGTATTATAAAGAAATAAAGAACATGATAGAGAAGTAAGTCTTAACATGGATAGAATAACTACTATTTCTCCTAATATTTATTATAAGCTTTTGACAATCAAAGACCCAAGCTCCTGGGTTTTGAAACACAATGAATTAAATGTAATTTTAAAACATCTGTTCTTTGTGTTAAAAACAAACAAACCAGAAAGCAAGTAGAAAAGCATCGTGATCTACAGAGGCTAAGGGAAAGGCAACACGAGGGAAGCACTACTAAAACTTAACAAATTATTTTCATTTAGTATAGATCTAAGTTCATCAAGAAGACTGCCATTAAAGTATAGCCTAAAAGTAAGTGGAAAAGGCAACTTATTATTTTATATTAGCTTCAGGTTTTGAAGGAATGGAATATCTTTAGCATTAAAATATTAATCAGTATCTATTTTGCATTAAATTATCACTTTATTCATTGCTTATATTAAATATGTAGCAGAGCAAAAACAGTGACAAGAAATAAAGAAGTTCATTTAATGTTTTATCCTGAATGTCTTGTGAATAACTATATAAAAATATAAAGTTAAAACCTCTGAATTTAAGAACGTCTTCATTTTGCTACTTAAATGAATGCAGCATCCCTAACATCTCAGCAAGAGATTTCAGTAAAAACTAGCACATTGTTCTCCTCTATGTATTGAGAGGAAATCTAATTTCTTTTATTGTGTCCAGTTCTGAGCCCCTCAGTTTAAGAAGGACATTGAGGTACTTGAACGTGTCCAGAGAAGGGCAACGAGGATGGTGAGAGGCCTCGAGCACAAGCCCTATGAAGAGAGGCTGAGGGAGCTGGGATTGTTTAGCCTGGTGAAGAGGAGGCTCAGGGGAGACCTTCTTGCTGTCTACAACTACCTGAAGGGTGGTTGTGGCCAGCAGGAGGTTGCTTTCTTCTCTCAGGCAACCAGCACCAGAACAAGAGGACACAGTCTCAAGCTGAGCCAGGGGAAGTTTAGGCTGGAGGTGAGGAGAAAGTTCTTCACCAAGAGTCATTCCCCACTGGAATGGGCTGCCCAGGGAGGTGGTGGAGTCACCGTCCCTGGAGGTGTTCAAGGCACGTTTGGATGTGGCACTTGGTGCCATGGTCTAGTCTTGAGGTCTGTGGTAATGGGTTGGGCTTGATGATCTTTGAGGTCTCTTCCAACCTTGGTGATACTATGATACTGTGATACTCTGATATTATCACTCTTTCAGAACTTGATGTAGGGCTAGTAAAATAAGGACCTCTACTTTACTGAAAAAAAAAAACCTTTCATGGTCCCTTCCATGTTTGGTAAAATTAGGAATATTAAATGCAGTACCTGGCAAATCTGATCATTGTAATTCATGATTCTAAAATCCCAACACGCTTTAAGTTTGATGCAGCAGTGGTTCCTAAACTTCTGTTCAATCAAACTGCTGTCAGCACAGAATATTTATTGAAGGTACTATGTGCACTCCATATTGACATTTTAATTGGAGNGTAACTGAGGGGAAAAAAAGTTAAGGATGGATAAATTGTGGTGATAGTGTCTGTTTATTCTTTACCTTAAGACTAAGCAAATAGAGCATGAACAAAGTATTATAAAGAAATAAAGAACATGATAGAGAAGTAAGTCTTAACATGGATAGAATAACTACTATTTCTCCTAATATTTATTATAAGCTTTTGACAATCAAAGACCCAAGCTCCTGGGTTTTGAAACACAATGAATTAAATGTAATTTTAAAACATCTGTTCTTTGTGTTAAAAACAAACAAACCAGAAAGCAAGTAGAAAAGCATCGTGATCTACAGAGGCTAAGGGAAAGGCAACACGAGGGAAGCACTACTAAAACTTAACAAATTATTTTCATTTAGTATAGATCTAAGTTCATCAAGAAGACTGCCATTAAAGTATAGCCTAAAAGTAAGTGGAAAAGGCAACTTATTATTTTATATTAGCTTCAGGTTTTGAAGGAATGGAATATCTTTAGCATTAAAATATTAATCAGTATCTATTTTGCATTAAATTATCACTTTATTCATTGCTTATATTAAATATGTAGCAGAGCAAAAACAGTGACAAGAAATAAAGAAGTTCATTTAATGTTTTATCCTGAATGTCTTGTGAATAACTATATAAAAATATAAAGTTAAAACCTCTGAATTTAAGAACGTCTTCATTTTGCTACTTAAATGAATGCAGCATCCCTAACATCTCAGCAAGAGATTTCAGTAAAAACTAGCACATTGTTCTCCTCTATGTATTGAGAGGAAATCTAATTTCTTTNATGTAGGGCTAGTAAAATAAGGACCTCTACTTTACTGAAAAAAAAAAACCTTTCATGGTCCCTTCCATGTTTGGTAAAATTAGGAATATTAAATGCAGTACCTGGCAAATCTGATCATTGTAATTCATGATTCTAAAATCCCAACACGCTTTAAGTTTGATGCAGCAGTGGTTCCTAAACTTCTGTTCAATCAAACTGCTGTCAGCACAGAATATTTATTGAAGGTACTATGTGCACTCCATATTGACATTTTAATTGGAGCAGGTCCTCCTCAGGGTGCTCCTGGTAGCATCACCAGAAGTGCAGGCCTGCGCACATCCCATGTCCTGCTCTGTGGTATTTCTACTATCAATATCAAACAAATCTTAAATAAATTTGAAATTTAGCTTTTCTAATCAACTGCAAGAATCACTAACAATGAAAAATTTGGTTGCTTCCCTGGAGAAGTCCTGCTTGTGTTTGAGTCCCCTGTATTCCTTGAAATGGACATCCATACACATATGCTCAAAATTCATAAATATTGAGGGAGAAAGAAGAGCAAAAATAGACACAAAATACAAGTACTGCCAAACCTCATTAAGAAGATATGCAGCTCCCATTTGTTCACAGGGATAAGATCAACATGAAATTTCTTTTAACAACTTTTGAGATGCTATAAAACTGTTGGAAATTTCTCTGTCATTATAAATATGCATAAATGCCTTTAGAACATATATTCAAAATCTAGCCAAGCCAGCTCTATAGTCTGCCTCACCATCATGAATAAATATCAAAATGTAACAGTAAATAAAATTCTATTGAAAAGGATCCTTATGATGAAGTTCATTTGATGCCACGGTCCACTTATAAATAACAAAAATGTCCAGTAACTCTAATAGAACCCACCAGAAATACTGCTGTTTCACAGCTTTCAACCCCAAACCCTGCCTTTGAAGTTCCAGGATAAATCATTGCAGTACACCCTTAAAAATCATAGAATCATAGAATGGTAAGGTGGGAAGGAGACCTCAAGGATCATCTATTCCCACCCCCCTGCCATAGGCAGGGACACCTCCCACTAGCACAGGTTACTCAAGGCCTCGTCCAACCTGGCCTTGAACACCTCCAGGGAGGGAGCAGCCACAACCTCCCTGGGCAACCTGTGCCAGTGCCTCACCACCCTCACTGCAAAGAACTTCCTCCTAACATCCAGTCTAAATCTCCCCTCTGCCAGTTCAAACCCATTGCCCCTTGTCCTGTCATTGCAAGACCTTGTAAATAGTCCCTCCCCAGACTTCCTGTAGGCCCCCTTCAGATACTGGAAGGCTACTATAAGGTCTCCTCGAAGCCTTCTCTTCTCCAGGCTGAAGAGCCCCAACTCTCTCAGCCTGTCCTCATAGGAGAGCTGTTCCAGCCCTCTGATCATTTTCGTGGCCCTCCTCTGGACCCGCTCCAACACTTCCATGTCCTTCCTGTGCTGGGGGCTCCAGAAAAAGGACAAATCCAGTCTCCAGTTCCAGAGCTAGGGAACCTTCAGCCATATCACAGCTCAAGTGTACCCTCTCTCATAGAGAGTACTGCTGCCTAAGGAAATTAAGTATTTTCAGGATCAAAATACTCAGAATGTTTAATCCAACAGCTCATCAGGCTACATTTCACTAGAAGTTAGAGAGAACAAAGGGAACAAAAGTCATCATGAGCCCTTGTTGCTGTATGAGTATAATTTTACATAACTAAATGCAACTAAGTAACAAATTGGCATTCCCACAACTTTTTTTTTTTTCCCCCTAGTGGATATTATGATTCAGCTATTTATTTTCATTGCTTTCTCCACACAATGAGTATATTTTCAGGCTTCTCTGGGTTGAAGTTCAGTCAATTAGGTCCCCTAGAGATTCCATTCTCATTAAGAGAAGTATTACTCTGTTAGTCAGGTTGGCTAATGTGAAGACATAGATGTGACCCACAGTTTAGTGAACATATTTTAATACTTATTTCATTATTTCTCTTACTATTTTAACTTATACATACAGAAAAAGAGGGGTGGTAGATATGGTATTATTATACATACTGCAAGTTTTAAGAACAGGTATGTAATTTTCAGTAGAACTCTGTATGATTTCTCAGAAAAAACAGAGGAGAACATCTCCAAAACAATTTTCCCTACCCTTTGAAAGGAACAGAGTACTACAAGCAAGTGTATGAAGGCAGTGCAAGGCAAACAGCACAAACTCAGTACCTATGGGAACTGATGACTAAGATTAGTACAGTNGTCTGGGCTGCATGCGCACACTGCAGGCTCATGTTGAGCCCTCCATCAACCCAGACCCCAAGGTCCTTCTCCTCAGGGCTGCTCTCCAGCCACTCCTCACCCAGCCTGTATTTGTGCTTGGGATTGTGCCTACCCAGGTGCAGGACCTTACACTTGGCCTTGTCACCTACTAACTGACCAAGATGAAAGAAATATGAAGACTCCAGTTATGAATCCCATGTGTGCCACTTTCCAGAGACAACAATCACATAAATCCTCCATTACCCATCAGCAAGGGAAAGCCCTATAGGATCCTGCAATCACCAATGCAAAGCAGTGCACGCAGAGGTCTGTCATAGTTTCCCTCCAATGGTGATCACATATTTTACTTTTGCTATTACTCCATTGCAAATCTTAATTCGGTATCTTCAACACAGCAACCATGCTCTGTCTGCTTTATAATATTCAATAGCCTTTTGTGATCTGACTTCTCTCTTACCCTACATTTACTGGAAAGTGGAAAAAAAAATAGTTGAAATACAACTTTCCAAGTGATAAAAATGAGAAAGGCAATTAGGGAACTCATTTTGTGCCACTGCAACTACTAATGGAGCTGGGTTACATGAGTAAAATGAAAATGGGCTGTTGAGGGACATCATATATAATGTAACAACTTAAACAGCTGCCCAAAGTGTGAAAGGTGACAGCAGTTTATTACTGTAGTCTGAGGGTATGACATTGGTTCTAGTACTCAAAAAAAAATATTTTCCTTTGTGCATGTCTTGGTTTCCACTGATGCAAAACAGTATTTATGTGCTGGTTTTGGCTGTGGCAGAGTCAGTTTTCTTCATAGTACCTAGTTTGCGGCTATGCTTTGCGTTTGTGTTGAAAACAGTGATGTTAACACAAGGATGTTTTAGTTACTGCTGAGCGGTGCTCACAGAGTCAAGACCTTTTCCGTTCCTCACACCACCTCACCAGCAAGAAGGCTAGAGGTGCACAACGAGTTGGGAGGGGACACAGCTAGGACAGCTTATGCCAGGTGACCAAAGAGATATGCCATTCTATACGATACCATGCTCAGTATGTAAACCTGGGGGGAGAAGGAAGAGGGGCATGTTCACAGTCATCTTGTTTGTCTTCCCAAGTCCCCATTACCTGTGATGGAAACCTGTTTTCCTGGCGATGGCTTAACCTGCCTGCCGATGGGAAGTGCTGACAACTTACAAACTTATCTTACAGCAGCGGTAAGTGACACTATCAGAGCACAGTAATACAGACACTAGATGCATCACTCTGTAAAAGTTAACATTTACTTAAGCAGCACTGTATGGTACACACAGATCAATAAGCAAAGATGTGAAATATTACTATAATATATCCTCATTATACGCCAGAAGCCATCTCTCCTCCACATTCAAAGTAGCCCATATTTCCCAAGGATAAGGGTAATTCCTAATTAGGAAATGACAACTCAGTGCACCTGCCCTTTAAGCATAGAATACCTTCTTTAAAGGCATTTGCCTCTTCTGTGATTTCAAAGAAACTAAATGTATAAGAGTGTGAAGATCAACAGTCAGCAATCAGGCAGAAAGTTTTCTGATGATGAATAGCCACCTTTGAAGCGGTCTACTTCAATTCTGTTATTTCTGGAATTGCAAACATGAACTCTCAAAGCAGCCAAACCACACATTTGTATTCAGTGGCAATAAAAACCAGCTAATTTGGTACTAAGTATGACAGGATATTATTGTTTATGTATGGTCTTTATCTCATAGTTAAGGGAAAAATCTGCCACATTCCGCAAGTTATTTCCTTATTAAAGGGAATTTTAGAAAGAGGAAGGCACAGTGTTAGGATACAGTTCCCTTATTATTTTTCCACTGAAATGAAAATGTCATCCTTGGAAAATACACTTCAGTACTGAATGTACTCATTAGCCTTTCGCATTTGATCTTAATTTGATGACAAAGACATTAAATGGATGTCATATTACATTGAATGCAGTTTTGACAATGGGTTCATTCATCCATTGTAGTAACTAAGAAAAGGTCCTTCTATAAAAATTGTCAAAGAATCATCTCAAAATGTGATTAATTTACGTGCTAGCTTAAAAAATAATTGTCACATTCACTTAAAGTTTTTTCCTTCAAAAGTAATCAAAACACATTTGCACATTGCTACACTACTGAGTGCCCCCTGCAAAATCACAGTGTATAAATTACAAAGTAAGCCTTTTCACAGTAAATGCAGAGCTATGCACAAATTATATTGATATCTTCTCAATCCCTCAGGCAGAGCAGAGCTAAATGCATCTTTAAAATGTTCAAGAGCCCCCTTTTTTAAAAAACTAAACAAAACAACACCAAATCCAAACCAAACAAAAACCAACCAACCAACAAAACAACAAGAAAACCCACTCCAAAACATATTTCAGGGTTAAGTGCTTCCATTTCTATCATTGCATTGCTCCAGGCAATGGATTTCTGCACATAACATGCTTTTACAATGTGAGGTGAGATATTTTGGGTGGTGGTAGTGGCAATTTTCTAATAGGATTTATTATACCAACACCCGCTTTCCTACCTTCAAAAGAGTGACATTTGTAGTTTGGTTCTACCTGTAGTTTTGCAAGAATCTTCACGATATCAAGCAGGCTAATGAAACCTCACTGCTCTAAAAGAGACTGCCTGAGAGCTNTGTGCTGGGGGCTCCAGAATTCATTTGCTAAATGAACATTTGAAGTTGTTGCCTACTGCAAATGCTTTCACTTGGGGTCCAATAGTAACTTTCTTGTTATAACACTAATATTTCAAGTAATGCCATATGTATGTTAACTGAGTAATAGTATTTGACCGTCATAGACAACATTAATTTCTGAATTTTTTTGCATGGAGTATATAAGGCTCTCTAAATCTGACAGAAAAATACAGGCACAATTCAGTGTTTGAATAAAGTTTCCTAATAGCTGTTTCAATTTCCTACCATATAGTCTAATTGGAAACTGATTATTATCAATAAAAAATGTCTTTCACCCCTTATTATATCATGTAACTGTGAAAAGTGAGGTGGATTATACAATAAAAAAATATTGAAGTGATTTTAATGAGGAAAATGCTGATTAAAAACTAAGTGACTTAAAAAAAAAGTTATACCCATATCCATATTTTTTTTTAAATCTCAATTAGTCCCAGTATGAGTGTTTGAACAGTAATGCTACAGAGCAGTAGGCACCACATTAATTATTTTTTTTACTACTTTGAGCTTGAGTTATACTTTTGCAGCCTACTGTACTTCAGAATGCTGACACAGAGCTTTGATTGCTAAGCTTGATTTGAGTGAAATGATCTATCATTGCTTTTCAAATTAATATATTAGCTTATGATATTTATAGTACTGATTCCCATGGCACTTCAGGAAAAAGATTCCTAGAAATATTCAGTTGCTTAATAGTATTTAAACTGGTGTTATACAGTAGCACTCCTTTCCTATGCTGCAGCCTCCCCATGACGTGGAATCATCATAGAATCATAGAATGGGTTGGGTTGGAAAGGATCTTAGAGATCATCTAGTTCTAATGCTCCAGCTATGGGCAGGGACAGCTTCTACTAGAATAAGTTGCTCAAGGCTTCATCCAGCTTGGCTTTAAATGCTTGCAGGTTTGGAGCCTCCACAACTTCTCTGGGCAACCTGTTCAACTGTCTCGCCACCTTCATGGTGAAGAATGTTTTCCTAATGTCTAATAGCATGTATGCAAATTCAAAATGTTTATTGTTCATTGTTTAAAAAACCCAGAAAACTATTAATTTCCTTGATAATGGATTGGAATTTTGTATTTTCAGGTGTTTCCTGAGGTTCATATTGAGTCACATATCAATAGATATTCAATCCAGGTTTAAAAAAAAAAATAAATCTTATTTCTAAATATGATATGAATTGCATAACAACTCCCAAGAAGAATTCCACAACATAACTGGAACACCCACGTAACTTTTTTTTTTTTTCCCCATGTAAACAGAGACCTATGATTAAAGTCTGAGCTCCCATGGTTTTGGTGCATGCAAGTATGCATTACACACACTCAGCAGGCACTCATTATGCAGTCATAGCAAAGGAAAAGTGAATGCCTCACTGAACAAGGAGGAAGGAGGAGATTTTTTCACTAGTTCTGTTGAAAGGCAACTACAACTTAGAGAAAACAAGGATCATTGCATTCTCCTTTTTTATTTGTGATTTGAGATAAAATTATTTCCTGATAATAAATAACTAAAACAGTAGTTCTGCTAAAATTTGTTTCAGGAAGCTCTAAGTCTCAAGAATTCCTTATCATTCAGAGCAACTACACAAGTATATAAGATTAACTAGGTAATGTAAAACCTGAGTAAATTATTAATTCAAGTTAAGCCAGAAATAACAACCTGCCTTTTAATATTTGGTGGGTAAATGATAGATGTTCAATTACTTCAGACACACGGCTGTTGAAAGCCAGAATTAATCCAGGAGACATGGTCTAGTTCTTTACAATATTTTTGTTGTGTGAAGGGTGTAAATTAACCCATTGCTTTCAGACACCACAAATACAGATTATGTCAATATGCACACAAGGAAGGTTACTTTTACATTGTGTCCTCTGTTCCTCCTCTAAAGCCCACTTTCTCTCTGAGAAGCTGCCCCAGTCATGTAAAATAACACAGGCTATATCCATCATGTACATTGCTGTATTCCAAGTAACGGAATTTGCCTCATTCCACCTTCTTATACAAGATGTGGAAAGAACTCCACTCAGCATGCCAACAGCTACCAAAATATCCAAATTAAAAACAGCTCTTGCGCAGTCGTGAGTAGATCCTGAAAGCTTCCACTTGCTTTATTCCATTATCTGAACGTTGGTTTGGGAAAGACAGAAACATATGTGGCTGGATTCCACTGTAGCTTAATTCATGTAATTCTGCTACATCAAATCCATGAAAACCTGAATCACAGGTACTCCATTCCTACAGTGTGGTGCAGAGAGCTTGAGCTGAATGAGAAACAGTTGTTCCTGTCTCATGACAATCAAGATGGCATTTATTTTCCCACTTCCCACTGTAATAATTTCCATCCTCCCTCTGAAAGGACAGAGTAAAATAACCTCTTTGTAGAATATCTAGCAACAGACACAACATTAGCTTGATGTGAGGAAAAAAAAAGTCAAGCCCTTAATTCAAATACTGTATCAATCATTTATAAGCCCTGCAAGATTTCCAGCAGCAGAAATTTGGAAATTTGATGCCAGAACACACAAATAGAACACACAACAGCACCCACTCAAGTCACTCCCTGGAAATGAATCCAGAGATTCTGCACTGCTCCTATGCAACTAACACAACTTGGGCACATTCTCCAACTCTGAAAATAAATAAATATTGGCCAGTTTCTACTGAAGATTTTCACAAAACATTATTCCCTTTTATAATGCTATTTGGTTCAACACTTCAACTTAGTGGATTTCCTACTCCAGTTATATTTTGAGAGTGCATTTTCATAGCTGTACCTCTCATTCAGACTAGAAATTTCATTCTTGAAAAAAAAAAACAAAACCTTTTACCAGCCTGCAAAGACTTCTGGTTTGAAGAAATGTGGCCAATAAAATATCTAGTTAGACAACTCCTGATCAACAAAACTAGAATTATTTAGCAATTTGGGGGCTTGCATCATCTGGAAGAAGAACAATCAGTAAGAATATGTAAATAAAGCTTATTCTTTTGCATGGAACTGAGATAAAAAGAAAACCAACATTTCATACCTTCAGGGAAGTAGCTTTAAAAAGACTTTACAGTGACTTACTATAGTTAGGACTGCACATCACATTTGGGTATCTACAAGTAATCCCTATTGATATAAATGAACATTGTTTATCTATATCTGAGGGAGGAATTTGTTTTAAAAAATGCAAATACAGATTACATATTTAAATTAATGAAGCATAAAGTGTATGTCAAGGACAAACTGTGCAGACATTTTTTACTAGTTTTAATGCTATCTGTAGCAGTTTTCACACATTCTTAAATTAGTCTGTAGGCATTTTGAAGGTTAAAGAACAATGAACTTTGAGAGCATAATCAGGAAGTTCAATGTGAAGAACAACATAAATCATATGCTGGAAGGTGGCATTTCAATATTGCCAGAGGCAAGGGAAAAAGCATAAAAACAACTGTGTTAAATGGAAACGTTACAAGTACAGGTAAGAAAGAAACAGTAAGACTAAAACTGAAACACATTAATCATTGCAGTTTTCTGCAATGTCTCTCCTATTCCAACTTTATGACAAAAGGTGCAGTGATTGTCTAAATTAAATAATCATTTGGCAATATGGGAAACAGTTGTAAACTTTGAAGGGTATTCTGAAAGTGTATACCCAGAAAAGCAAATGCTGTGCAGCACACCAGGAATGTCCTCTACACTTATCATACACTGATTACTTCATCTATTCTTTCACTTTCATCTTAACACTAATGGAACTAAAACAAGTATTTCCTGAGAAAAATAGCATCTGGAACTGCACTACTGTGATTAAGCTAAATTCTGTTATGAAACTCCAGCTATTAAGTTTTAGATTGGTACATGGCCAGGCTTTAGCCCATCCCTACATCCAGTGTACAGCCAGTCTGATACCACAGGTGACAAACCTCATGCAAAGCATGGGCAGTGTGCCAAGCACCTAAAGAACTTCACTATCAGTTTCAGGGTAACATTTTACCAGATGCAGCTGGTTAGAAAACAGTCAGCCTTTGTGGCTGAAATATTACCACTTTGTTGCCAACAGTGTTTGCAGAGCCACTGTTGAATGGAAGGTCCATGGCAAAACCCCCATCCATCAGAAATCATAGAATCACAGAATCATAGAACGGTAAGGTTGGAAGGAGACCTCAAGGATCATCTAGTTTCAAACCCCTGCCATAGGCAGGGACAAATAGAGACTTTTACTTGATAGTTGTTGATGGCTTTAAGTTTCAGTTGAATGGCAAGCCCAAGTCTTCCTCTTATGAACAACAAAAATGAAGAATTATTTCCAGGTTCTACCAATCCCTCCTTGCAGCTTTCTGGTACCTTTCTGCACCTTTTCTAGTGTAGTAGTAACTGTGCAACAATTGTGGAACACCTTCACTTGGAAAGAATCATGGGAGGCTATTTAGTCTGAACACCCTGCTCCAAACAGGGCTAGGCTAGGTCACTCATGACCTGTCTGGGCAAGCTTTGAATAGCTCAAGAAACAGAGAATCCACAATCTCTCTTGGCAAACTGCTCCAGTGATGGAGTTCCCTGCTGTGAAGTTTTGGGCTTTTCCCATTAAGTTTAATAAGAACTTTCCTTGTAGCAACTTGTGATGTTTGGTGCTTTTTTTGTTCTTATCCTTAACAACTAGAACCATTTTCCACCTTCTTTGATCCTTCCATGTGTTAGAGGTCAGTGAAGAGTATGTGACTTACAGCCCCTAATAGATAAAACTCCATCCACCCTCCTGACAACACACTTGAGCAGTTGTGTCTTGTGCAAGAACAAAACACAGATGAAAAGTCTATTTACATTTTTATTAGCTAAAACCACCAGATCATCTCTTAGTTTCAAACCCATGTTAAAACTGTAGTGTGCTACATCCCATGCTCGTATGAAGTTCTGCAACAATCTACCAGAACACTAGGACATGCATATAGCACTTGAGTAGTTCCACTGATCTTCAAAGGGATTATTCACATACTTAAGCACTTTATTAAACATTTTGATGGATCACAGTTGCAGTCTAGGTCACAGTTTCAGTATGCACTTGGGCCACATCTATACAAGGTAACCTCAGAAGGTTGTTTTTTCCTAGGCTGTACAGTACCTAGAGTTGAATGTGAGTGTGTACATGTACAAAGCCATGGAATAGTTTTCAAAATGAGGATTTGTTCCACTGGTCCTTAGCATTATGGATATCAAAGATATATGTATTTTTATCACATTGTAACTGTAGTCATTTCATTAGGATATGTATATAGAGAGATACCAAACAAATTTAGCTACCATTGGACTAACTATTGTAGGGCTTGCTGCATCATTTAGGCTATTTGCAAGAATAAATCAAGGAAGACTTAGCTCATTATTTGCAAATACATTCAGTACCTACTGTAGACAGAAACCAGAAATACAGGATATTCTAAAGCAATTCTCTTCTAGGGATTTTGAATTCCTATGCAGCTAAGAACTGCCAAATTGAAAGAATGTAATAAAATTATTAGTTTGTTGTAAGGTGATTAAATTTACATAAAGACTATGGCTTTGATTAAATGCTTTGGAGGAGGGGAGAACCTTGTAAAATACCAACTGCCCTAAGTCTCTGACTTCATCAGCTTTATATTGCATGCTTACAGAGTCACTTATAGTACCAATAAAATCTGTTTTTCTTCATCACTGAAAACATGGAATAGCTACTAAGCAAGTATATCTGGATTTTGACTCTGTACAAGTTAAATTTTGAAAATTAAGTTTAGGAAATAATGTAAATAGGAACAGGAGATTCAGAAGTGAGGTTTTTTTCTCTCTTTTTGTATATGGTTTGTGCAAGTAACATCAATACTATTAACAGAGAAAATTCCTAGAACCAAAAGATTTCTTTCATAGCCCAAGGTATTCTTTATGGTGTTGGCTTTCTTAAGAAATATGTTTCTCAAAGAATTTCCATTTACAAATTGCAGGAGAGCTCTAAAGTCCTTAAGTGAGTAAAAAGAAGAGATTGGAACACACTATAGGAAAAATACACCAATAATATGTGGAATATATAATACTATGAAATCGAGGCAACAGCAGTTTCTGTCTCACAGTACTACACATATTTTTGTTCAAGCAAGCATGCACTTTATTTGCAATAATGTTGCCCTTTTTCAAGTTCTCACCTTGGAAACAGAAGGCAATGCAGTTTCAAGTAAAAATACGCAGTCAGTTTTAAATATCACAAATGAAATCATTATCAAAATAAGGAATCTGAAAATCTTGTTTTGATTAAACATAGCAAAAGCTTCTAAATTACTTCGATTAATCAGAAGAAAACAAGCTTAAAATAAGTGCCTTAAAAAGTACTAACAATTCTTTAAAGTACTAATTCTTACCACTTTGAAGTGAAACTGGAAGAGAAAGGAATGCAGCATCAGCATATTATCCTGAGTCTATGTCGCTTTATTCACTACAAATCTGCTAACTTCACAGCCATACTTGAAGAAGAGTGCTTTACTATGGGGATTTTTACACATATGTAGCCTAAGTACCACCAAGTGCCTTGCATAGATTCCCACCATGTAAGTCCTGTTAATGCTCTGCAGGTTTTGCAAGGTAACATCCCATTCATCCATCTTCCCCAAGACATCCTACTGGTCAGTTTCTGACATTCAAAATTTACTGCTAGTCATTTATAGAGATCAAAGGTAGCTGTATCATGCCAACAGCACTGTATTTTCACATTAAGGGAAGTCTCTTACCGGAAGTTGTGTCTGGTATATAAATGATCTACTAAAAGTGCCTTATTAGTCAGTTACAAGCACTTGTCTACTTATAATCCAG
Source organism: Ramphastos sulfuratus (assembly GCA_013399055.1). Taxonomy (NCBI): domain Eukaryota; kingdom Metazoa; phylum Chordata; class Aves; order Piciformes; family Ramphastidae; genus Ramphastos; species Ramphastos sulfuratus. The sequence continues at coordinate 48,695 of WBNM01008463.1, read as the reverse complement.
CAGCTACTTCAGTAATATATTAAGACAATACCAAGTAGATTTTGATTCTCCTTCCACTGGAAAATCTGAATTTCTAATTTGGAATTGAAATGCTAAGACTTACCAAATCATGACCTGCAAGTCACAGGGGAAGAGATGCTTAAAGTTATTTCATTAAAGTGCACTTTACAAGATAGCCTGTTCTGATCTGTGAGATAGCTAACCTAAAAAGTGCTTTTATAAATTTCCAAAGGATGTAGAACAAAATCTTCATACTTGGATGCTGTCACAAACAAAGAATGCGAAGAAAGTGCCACCAAGATACTAACAAACATAAGCAACTAAATCTCAACAGCGATTTGTAGCAAACTGACAGCATTTCCTTATTGTGGCACTTAACCGCTTCTAGCAAGACCACAGTTCATCAGCTGAAGGCCTCTCTAAAGGAGATCTTAGCAAGCAAATCTCTTAAAGCACTTTTTTTTCATAGAGTAGGAGGATAATCAGAGCCGTACCAATCACTTTTTCTTCCTTTTGTCCCATACAGACACAAGCAGCACTGAAAGCACCAGTCAGAGCTAGACCACATGTTGGTTCCACAACTGCCACCAATAAATACTCGCTTCTAAATCCCCTGATACTAACTTGCTGGTATGAGCAGCCCCAGATCTTTAACTGTGGGCCATATGTGCAGGATGTGTTAATGCTGAAAAAAATCTCAGAGTCTGTTGAACCAGCAAATTTTGATTACTGTTACAGCTGGATTTTTATGTGCTAATTAGTTTCACAAATTCGACATTTGCACATTTCAGATTCCTGCACAGAGCAAATAACAAAAGTCACAGAACAATTGCTTTCAGTTTTTGTGGCTTTTTTACACCTGGATTCCTCACAATCTCTGTTTTCAGAGCAGTCTATTGTCTTTGAATGCATTGTTTTTAATAATTTGGTAAATAATTGTAACAATTTGACAAATTTTAGTGATTTGACAATGCGTATCATGTTACAAATGATACATATAACTATACAGTAGATGGCTACATGTGCCTCTGTTTAATGAGTTGTATGTACAACAGGCCAAACCATTCATTGTGTCTCAAGGGCATGCCAGTGGAGGTAATCAGCTCAGATAGACCTCAGTACCTGACTAGGAGAGAGCTCTCATCTAGGTACAGTACTCACATCTCAGTTCCAAAGATAGGACTTTCTAAGCTGGCTAGACACAAGGCAGAAGCACAGAACTCTATAGTTTTGCTTGCTTGGAAACCCACTTAACTAGAAAATTCTGATAAAACAAGCAGCACCAAAACTTAAACGACTAAGGCACTGCATTAGGAATAAGTACCATAAGCCCTTATTTTCCAAAGGCCTGTGCATTCATACTGCCTTGGGCATAAAAAGTAGGTACATGGCATCGTTATTTCTGCAATAAGGCCACTTGTCTTCTCCTGCACCCCCTTTCTGTCTGTATACAAGGACAGGACATCTCAGATAAACAGCAGGGTTGAAAATATGTTCATTAACACTAATATGTCCATTTCATAATTAGGTGTTGGAGAATATCTAAGGACTGTGAAAGTCATCGTTATAATTTTTTAGTTAGATCTAATTTCTATTATCTTCCTCCTTATGGTTAGTACTACAGGTCCTAGCCCCAAAACTGTTTTGCTGAGCACTGCTATCTACTATTTTTGCTCTGTGTTTTAAATTAATCCACTTCAGCTCAGGTCTAGACTGCCACCATCAGCATTGCTACGTATCCCATTAGGCAGCTACAGCAATGATTTATTATTTAATGACAGCAATGTGGCAGAAGTGCTGGCATTATGTTTCTTAATATCTATTAAGAGTTCAATAAAACAATCTGCTGAAGGTCTTTTTTTGTTTCTCTGATGTACAAAGACATTTTCTACAGATAATACAGCAGATCACATAGTAGTAAGAATCTCGATAGGAAACTTGCATGCTTTATTTCAAATCTGTCAACATTTTTCATGTATCTCCAAAGAAACTATTCATTGCACTTTCATCCCCACAAATCCTTCAAATTAAATATGCTTGATAATGAAAGTACATTCTAAAAGACTTAGAATAGAAAAATGCAAGCATTAAAGAAGTCAGAAAAATACATTAACTTCTTCATGGATCTCTCTGTGTCTTCTTTCACTTTGTATAAAATAGTGGTAACTGTAAGGACGTAATTCCAGGGGAGGTACATAAATATTTGCATCTGAGTTTGCACTCTGTATGATGCTCATTTACCTGTAAATGGGCCTGGGAGGCTTCTGCTCTCAGTACAGGGATTGGTAGTTTGCAGCAGCATAAAATGTATTACTTGGATACTACAGACATCATACTTCAATCTAGCAGTACAAAACTAGCCACAAGGAAACACATTTTCTCTCATCTGGGCAGTAACTATAAAAGATGAATTTAGGACTATGCAGAACTAAGACCTACACTCTTGAACTCATTGCCAGAAGGATTAAGGCTGACTGTCAGCTTTAATACATTCAGAACTAAATTCAAGAAATGCACAAAAGCCAGTGAAAATTAAAAAACGTCAGCTCCAAATTCTGGCCTTATTAGCTCCAGCTATAATTTTTATGTGTCACAGTCAGCCACAGGAAAAGAACAACAGTCTCAGGAATGAGAACTTTCCTTTGAATGTTCATCAGATGTTTGTAATCATAGCATGCACCTGTGCTTTCTTTTTAAAAGAATATATTTTTACTCACAGATACATCTTCAAAGTGATGAGAAGTTTCCAGATCCAAGTGACTTGCAACATTGTGCTGCTACTGTGTTTTGTGACTTGCAGAGTTACCAGTTTTCTGTACCTCAATTTCTCCATCTGTAAAATAAAACCAGTAAAAGACATTTGTCTCAGATTGTAGAAGTGTTATTTTGCAAATAACCTATAATTTAGAGCTCTCAAATTCATAATTGTAAATACAGATTGATCTCCTGGACAAGGACTGTCCACTAGCATATTCTAGAGCATCCTAATTTGCACCAGTGACCATTCAACCCACAAACATGGGAGTTACCATGCAAGTTGTGTTGAGAAAATGAGAAAAATCCCCCTTCAGCTATAGAAGCATTACTAAAGCCTACCAGCAGTTCAGTGGTGAATCATGCACAATCTAAACACAGTTATATCAACTGTTTTAATTTACTAGACAATTCCCCAAGATTTGCAGCAAGTTAACTATAATATTTCTCAATTCTTTGGCCATTTTAATGCAAGATTTTTAAAATCACTTTACTAATGTGTTTCTCACTGACTGTTTATTCCGACTGCCCCATCCATTAGCAAATGCATCTTTCAAAAGGGGTATGCACCGGTCTGTATTTATATTTTACACATTAAAGTGTACTGTGACAGCTGAAACTTGGTGGGAACTGGGGAGATTCTCTCTCACATGCAGACAAGGTGCTGTTGATCTCCAGAACCTCGTTTATGTACAAGGCAAGAGCTTCCAGCTCTGAGATCAGACCTTAGTGGGAGCTGGCAGCAACTGCTTCTCACAGATGCCTCTTCTCAAGATGCCACAAATCCTGGCTGTAAACTCCTGGCCCTTTGCCATCTCTGCTCTGCACCATCCACAAGGTGCCTGCTTATACATCATCTTTCATACCTGTGTGGTAGATTGTTAATTCCTGCTTAGTACTTCACAGTGTAAATTATATTTTAGAAGTAATTTTATTGTGACAAAGCAAATATGATTAACAGTCTGAAGACAGGAGAAATCTCTGGTGCGCCTCAAACCAGCACAGGTGCTCTCACATTTTCACTCTAGGATTTAGCAATCCAGATTAATCAAATTATCACAGCTCCCTCTAATGTAACCTTCTCTTCTTTTTCAATACAATAACTTAGTGAAGAATCACCAAGCAAAACCAGTTAATTCTCTTCCTATTCCTAGACTGTCTCAATAACCACCTTTGGTTTTTTATCTCTTGCGGTACCTACAGCTAGCTCTATAGGCAACACACAAATGATTGCTGGAACTCTGGCAACCAGGAATCTTCAGTGAAGAGATAATGGATAAAATACAAGTTGCCAACAGCTAAGCCATCTTTCTTTATTTGATCATCACTTTTGGCAGCAACAGCTACCTTGTCACTAAACAGATAAACTACACATGCATTGAGTCCTACAGTGACTTATTTCTCACTTTGCTTGCCTTCAGTTACATTATGAATAGCTTGGTGTGGTAGCTGGTCCATGAACTGTTTAGCTTAATACATTCATTTAGAGTATTTCTATCTCTTCCATATACACACATTAAATAAATGAGAAGACTTTACAATGATGACTGTGTAGGACAAAAATATTTTAAAAGGGCTAATTCTTTTTTTCCCCATAATTTGCACTTGCTTTCAGATAGAGTTTAGTGTATCAGGATCTTTTTAAAAAAGCATCCATCTTTGTTATACAGTTTAGTGGATTTGTGATGTGAAACGCAACTGAAAAGTTTACACTAAAGCTGACTCAGATAGCTTAGACATACTGAGCACAGTATTTTACAAACAGTTTTACAGACTGTGATACAAACAAATGTAGATGTACATGAGAAGTGCTTTTAAACCCTTCTGTTAGCAGATTTCTTTTAATGGCTATCAGGTTTCTCATTCTTTCAATTTTCAGTAGCAGCCCTTTAACTATCCGAGGCCTGTTATGTTGTGCCAAATAATTATCCAGATGAGTCTGAAAGCAAGATGACAACATTGCCCAGAGAATATAACATGGAAATTGCAATCACAAGGAATTAATAAGCATTTAAACTGCTGAAAGTTATGGATTCTAAGTTAGGTTTGTTAAGACAGACACAAAATACACAGGCAATCTTAAGATTTCTTAGGATTTTTTGTTTGGTTGGGGTTTTTTTTTAGAATTTGGTCATTTCTCCAGTGATTTCTTCATTACACTTCTTCAGAGCTGTGAGACAGAAAGCTAAGCAGCCCACAGACTGATCACTGGATACAGTCTTCCATCTTCAGCTTACAGAGCAAGTTCAGTTTAGGCTGCTAGAATCACATGATTGACTCAAAAATTGCAAAATGCATTTAAGAAAACCCAAACTTTATGTACACTGCAATTTTCATGCTTGCTCTATTTCATGTTGATGAATAATGCATATAAAAGTTAAGATAAAGGCCTGTCATAGGAATGAAATGGCTAGAATCTCCTAGAACAATGCTGGGATTTCCTAGAACGCTACAGATATTCATCAAGGTGGATGTCTCTATGACAAAAGTTTTAAAAGGTCACCTTAATGAGGTTCCAGTGGGAACACTGAAGTGAAGAGTAAATCATATTCTGACATCAGGTTGACATCATCGACTCACAGTGCTATGCAGAATAAGTACAACCTAAGGCCAAACATGCCAATGGCATTAAAGAAGTGAAGAAAAGGTGCATGTCAAAAGGCAGAGAGTAAAATACAGTTAGAAAAATATAGTGTTTCTAAATGTGATATTGTGAGTTTAAAACATTAGAACTGATAATTCAAAAAACCATGATAGCTTTCTCTCAAATACCACATCCTGTAATAAAGTTAGATGGTTCTTGGAACGTAATCTGTAATTTTTACTACCAGATTTCTGCAAAGAATCACAACAAACTTTTGTTTAAATCTCCTAAAGTATGTTCATTGAATTTATCCAGGTGCTAATTCATTGTACCAAATTAATTTATCCATATACTATGGAACAAGATGGTCTAAAAAGGTAGAGAATTCTTAAAATTAAAATATGTCTTGACTGCAGCAGTCTAGTCTCTTAGCAGAGCATTTGAGGGGGAAAAAGGGAAACAGTATGGTCNCTGTGCTGGGGGCTCCAGAACTGCACACAGTACTCCAGATGGGGTCTGAGGAGAGCGGAGTAAAGGGGCAGAATCACCTCCCTTGCCCTGCTGGCCACACTGCTCTTGATGATACCCAGAACTTACTTGGCTGTCTGAGTTGTATGTGCATATTGCAGCAGCTGAATAAGGCATCATCCAGTTCTTGAAGGCAAGTTGGTTATATAAATGAGATATAAGTTGGCTATATAAATGAGATACAGGTTGGCTATATAAATGAGAATATCAAGCACTGTAACCCTAATATTAAAAAAAAAAAAACAAACTAGCAACACAAAGAAATCTACGTAAATCTTGGTTTCTATGCTGAACATTCTGAAAAGCTATTACACTTTCTGGGTAGGATTAATGGATAGAAACTCCTAAAACAAATTGTGGCATTCTGATAGCAAATTAGAGACCCAGACAATGCTTTAGAGTGCACTAATAACTATCTCACAAACAGAAAATAGAGATAAGATTAAATGGTTGCTATAATTGCCTTTCAACAATGTCAAAAAGACAGCTATGAGAAATGAACATTTGCATCCAAAAAGAGTGACTGTAAGGTTAAAAAAATTGAACCAGAACTCAGTATCTCTAGACTTATTTAATGCTTTTGAATAGATTTCCTGTGTGACCTTGGTTTGATGACTTTATCTTTTGCCGTTTCATTCCTCTACATCAGTTTTGGGCAGAAATTGTCTTCATGGTGTGTGTATGAAATTTTAAAAACTGACTAGAAACTTTCAATCACACATCCAACTGAAATTAATAGCAGTTTTCTGAGAAAAAAAAAAAATCAAACAACCAAACAACAAAACTCAAGATAACAAACAACATCGGCTTGGAATATGCTTACAAAATCAAGAGTACCCAAGTCCATGTTTTTCTGTTTCAGACAACTGGATAAGTGCATTAGCATGGTGTGATGTGCAATTCAACTTCACTACCTGGTGCAACCAATTCAGAGAGCAGATCAAGGAACATGCATGCATTTCTAGCCACTCATAGCTCTGAAAACCTCCATAGGCACTGTTATTATAGGCTCTGCTATAGAATCATAGAATCATAGAATGGTAAGGTTGGAAGGGACCTCAAGGATCATCTAGTTCCAATCCCCTGGCATAGGCAGGGACACCTCCCACTAGTACAGGTTACTCAAGGCCTTGTCCAACCTGGCCTTGAACACTTCCAAAGAGGGTATGAGTTTGGATTTCTAGGTATTTCTAACAGAAATTACTCACACACATAACTATAGATGAATAGATATCCTTCGCTCTAGCTCGGTTATATCATATAATTTTGTAAATATTTTCCAAACCTACAGGTTGGTTTTATAACTAATAAATTCTTTCTCACTGAAACCAAGGTCTGTGCATATCAATAAATCAATACAAGATCAAGTCATCTTGATGTATCATGGGACAGCAGTCTGAATCCTAAGTCCATGAACAGAAGGAACACAAGAAGTCTAGGAAGATGACAGTAGGGTTGAACAGGTGGAAAGAAGAATGTTTGAAAACATGCAGCTACATTTGTGAGCATCACAGTTAAATGCTATACTATTGAATCAACAGCCTGTTGTTCTTACAGATTGCCTAAAAATTGTGGCATTGCAGAATTACAGTTTGGGGTGGGGAAGCATTCACTGTGTGAAAACACACCAGTACTTAGTAGCTATTTGTTTGTTCTCCCGCTCCTGAAGCTGAGTAGGAAATTACTACCTGTCTGTGCTAACTGGTAATTACAAGCAAAAAAAAATCAATTAAAGTAAATGTTACCTTACTAATATGGAAGCAGGCATTTAACAAAACAAAGAGAACACAACTACGGCATGCAAGTCACTAAGGATGTTCAGTTTCTTTAAGCAGAACACACAGCATAGGTGACAGTGTTACTGTGGCTTGTGATGTATGCTACAACCACTTTAAGCAGAGATAGAATATGTAATAGATGATATACAAGCAAATACTCTAGTGGCTTCGGAGTTCTGCTCTTTCACATCAACATGATTCCATAGCTCCTGAGGTTAAAAACTGTTGTGGCTTTTGATTTAAGTACTGAGCATAGAAATAATTTACATGTGGGAATCAAAAGCTGCAAAACTTTGTTACATTGCATTTGCCCTGTGCCATTTTCATGGGCACTAACAACACCGGAGGCTCTGCTGCCTTCAAGGCTGCCAAAATTGATACATCAGATTTTGAGTAGGTTTAAATATTTATATCTAGAACTGCTATTTTCAGGCTCTGCACAGATTTAACCACATTTAGTTCTAACTCTGGTAATTTCTGTGCACACTTTAAACTCAAGTATACCAGATGTTTAAATGGATTATTATTACTTATTTAGTTAGATAGATCCATTCCTCATGTATGCAGATGCTCCCTCCTCCCAAAAAACCACAAAGGCACCTTGCAGAGGGGGTAACGCCTTCTGATGCAACCCACAGCAAAAGACTTGCTGATTCTGAGCTCCAGCTATGACTGACTGACCCACTTTGCAAACTTCTGTCTGCATTCTCAGCAGTGAACATATAAACTAAAAATATTGAGATTTTCACAGGATAAATTAATGTAATTATGTTCAAAACCACTGGACTTCTTTTTAACTAAAGTTTGCAAAAGGAATCGAAATATTGAAGGGAAATATACTGTCAAATGTTGGTTGCTATATAAAGGTAAAAAATACAGAACTATTAGCAAAACCCCCCAAACAAGATGAAAAGGCAAACAATTTACAGCAAACTACCCACTATCCATACAGCAGTTTAGCTCTAGAATATTGTCTTCTTATTAAAGCTCTGTTGCCCTCTATTCCAAAGAAGTGGTATGCTTTCCTGACATTATGAAGGCAAAACACATATAAAATGGTTATACAGTGCAGCACTTGTAAAAAAGTTTATTATGTGCTTCTTCAGACTATCAGATCATTTTTTTTTCTTAATCTTACCATGCTTGAGAAACAGGACCTTTATTTGCCCCACAGCTATTTGTACATAAGAGGCTAAAAATAAAAAAAAAACAAAATGCATGAGGCACAAAAGAATTGGTAACACCAGCAGGACTAGGATTGAAACTTGGAGCAAGTTAGATTTAAATGAAGCATGCAGTAAAGTGAAGTTCTATACAGACAACAGAAGTTCTTTGTTACCCAAACACACACAAGTGTGCCATAGTCTAATGTGTTGCACATAATGCCAGCATTCTCCCTCCCTTTAATGCAAACAAATAATCATCATGAGATACTACCAACTTAATTTTTCAAGTAATAGTTCATCCTACTAAAACGATTCGTTGTCCATGTTCTTATCATTACTGTTTCTGATCTAGTATGGCAACAATGTTCCCTCTCTGAAACTGTACAAGTGGTTTATATAAAAAGGATGACCACGCAAGGTTTGAAAACGCGTCTGCATCACTCAGACACATCTGTAGTTTAAAGCCACTTGCTCTGACGTGCAGAGCAGCTGTTCTGTGGGTCACAGTGCCACCTACGGGAAAGCTACAAGAGGCTAAGAAACAGCGACTGGGGAGACAACATCAAATGAACAAAGTTCCTTAAAATGTCATCCAGCTCACCAAACTACAAGAAATGAAGAATACATGTTGAACTTTGACGAGAAGAAAAATAATCTATTAATTAGGAGCTCAGATGTATATTGAGCTCTCATTGTTTGTGATTTGGTTTTTTGTTTGTCTGGGTTTTCAGGTTTTTTTGTTTTTTGGGGTTTTTTTGGGGGGTGTGTGTGTATGTTTTTGGTTGGTTGGTTATTGTTTTTATAGGATACAAGGTATTTATAGATCTTATTTACAATGAAGGGGATGTAAACCTTCAGCTCAAAACTACTTTGATAATTAAGATCTATTCAGATTTTGGACAAAATCGGCCCATATTTTGTTTTAATTCCTGGTTGCTGATCTGTTAGAAATGAGATTCATTTGACACCCCAGTTCATAATTGAAATATAATATGGAGTGCTCCAGCATATGTTTAGATCAATGCTGTAGAAATAACTGATAGTATACTGCTTTGTCTTTGAAAGTATGCCTAAGAAAAGTTAACACCTCATCTAAGTAGACATGCATGATGAAGCCATGCTGTATTTGCTAATTTGGGCAACAGGGAAGTGGGAATCAAGATGTCTGATAATTAAGAGGTCATTTAAGTTCAATATATATTGAAAAATCCTGGAAACAAAAAAAAGGGTGGGGGGAATATGCAGAGAAAGCATGACACAGTGCACTCAAAACACAAACTATAAATTCAATATGTATATATATAAAAAATACAGAAAACCAAACACAGATAAAACTTAGTAGTGCAGTGAAACCCACAAAACTCTTAAAAGTAATAGACACATNCCAAACACAGATAAAACTTAGTACTGCAGTGAAACCCATGAAACTCTCAATATGTATATATATAAAAAATACAGAAAACCAAACACAGATAAAACTTAGTACTGCAGTGAAACCCACAAAACGTGCTTATTAGAAAGAGCAAGTCAGAAGTTAACTGTTTTTAAATATTAGGTAGAATGTTAAAATCAGTTTTAACCATCACACAGCAAAACAATCAGTTCCAGGTTTGCCTTTTATACTTTTGCTAATCATTATGATCATAAATGTGCACATCAACTCTACTTGGCATCTATAAGCATGTCTGCTTTATAAGTTCCTATTTTATCTCAAATATTTTTAGATATTAAGAATAGAAAAACAACCTCTATCGCCTAGAAGCAGAATTTTTCCTCAATTCTGTCATAGCATCCTTCCAAACAATATAGCAACCCCTTTATTGGTGCCTTCTCTAACACAGCTTATATTGGCACCAGTATTAAAAAAAAATCAAAACAGAAACACAACAAAACCAAACAAAACCTCCCATCCAAGCAACAGCAACAAAAAACCCTCCCACCAAAAAACCTCAAAAAAAAAAAAAAAAANATTTCCCTGAAAAAAAAAAAAAAAAAGGTAAGAAACAGAACTGCAGTGACTTGTGATGTGGAGGCACTTCTCTCTGAGAGAGTAATATTTGCTAGTTAATTTAACTTGCTAGTTTGGATTCAGAGAGGCAAACTGTCTTTTCCATTTTGATTACTCTATTAATTACATTTTATTATTATCCATAGCCAAAGAGTAATGTTTTAGTTACAAACGAACACACAGGATCAGATTGAAAATGCATTTGCTTCTGCACATGAATTCTTTTTCTTGTACACCTTGCCAGGAATACCTTTTGTGAATAAAATGGTGAGGCAATTCAATTTTTCCTCTTTCTTTAAGTGTCTCCTGATGAGACAGAAGTACTTAGCCAAATGCAGCAGAAATCATTGAAGAATTCCTAAGCATTTTAAGTGTCGCAAGAGGTAGATGTTACTAAGGAAACAAAGGAAGTCATTCATATTTTACCTGCCACAGGTAGCACAAACTTTCCATCTACTCAAATTAGCTCTAAATTATTTTTCAAAACTTCCAGTAATATCTTGCATCTGAGAACAGATTAAACACTGAATTAATTATAAAGCTGTATGGACAGAAATACTCAGATGAAGTAAGGATACTGTGCTGGTTTGAAGCTAATTGGAATATTTTAATGGAGAAAATTATATTATAGGCTGTGAAAGGAAAACAATGGTGATGTCTACTTCATTCATAGGCTTGCTGAGATGTATAAGAAAAGAATACAAAACAAAGATAAAACTCTTGAGCTTGCAGACACTCTCAGGCAGTCTAGCTTCTGGCTTTCTCCTCTCTGCTGAGTAACCTCACTAACCACTTTCCTTCTAACTCCCCCTGGCCCATCCTCCAAACTCACCTTGCATGTAAGGCAAACCCTGGGGTAAGGTATGGAGGTGGGGAAAAGGTGGAAGGGTGGTTGGAAGCCCCTCCTGGGGTCTCTAATTTCTGGGAGGGGTGTTGTGTTTCTGTATTACCTTTAACTTGTATATTTCTGTAAATATTTCTGTATATTGTGTATGTATCTGCTTGTATATTGTGCTAAGCTGTAAACATAGCTTCATTCCTTAACTTCCAGACAGCTGAGTCTAGTTTGGATGACTTTACAAAGTGTGGGAAGGCGAGGAACTCCCAAACCATCACAGATACCTACCCCTTTTATAGCAGGAGTGCAGATTCACTAAAAGATTTTCAGCATTTTAGATGACATGAACTCTGGTCATAGACCCACGGCCATACAAAGTTGTTGATCAGTCTTATCTTTTAAAACGTTTTATGCAGCCACATACTGCATTCAGAATTGCCTGTGGATTGGACATAACAATCAGCAGGGGAAGGAAAGCTCATTACTGCAAGCTCTCCTTCCTGGGCAGATTACCTCAGCATGAAGCCACACATCTCAATCAAAAAAAAAAAAAAAAAAGAAA
>WBNM01008463.1:0-36344 GCA_013399055.1 Ramphastos sulfuratus | reverse complement strand
TAGGCTGGATGTTAGGAGGAAGTTCTTCATAGATTGGCATTGGAATGGGCTGGCCAGGGATGTGGCAGAGTCACTGTCCCTGGAGCTCTTCAAGAAAAAACTGGATGGGGCACTTAGTGCCATGGTCTAGTTGATTGGCTAGGGCTGGGTGATAGGTTGGACTGGATGAGCTTGGACGTCTCTTCCAACCTGGTTGATTCTATGATTCTATGAGTGTCACTGAAGTAATGCTGTGTAAATATACAGAGAGTCAATGGGTATTATGTATGTCCTATTTATTTTTTCTGAGATAAATTACCATCCAGTCAAAAAATCCCAGTAACTGGCAATGAAATGACTGAAANGCTGAGTCTAGTTTGGATGACTTTACAAAGTGTGGGAAGGCGAGGAACTCCCAAACCATCACAGATACCTACCCCTTTTATAGCAGGAGTGCAGATTCACTAAAAGATTTTCAGCATTTTAGATGACATGAACTCTGGTCATAGACCCACGGCCATACAAAGTTGTTGATCAGTCTTATCTTTTAAAACGTTTTATGCAGCCACATACTGCATTCAGAATTGCCTGTGGATTGGACATAACAATCAGCAGGGGAAGGAAAGCTCATTACTGCAAGCTCTCCTTCCCGGGCAGATTACCTCAGCATGAAGCCACACATCTCAATCAAAAAAAAAAAAAAAAAAGAAAGATTGCTACAGAGAGATACACAAGATGTTTCCAAATCAGCTAGCTCCATGCTCAACCCATAGCTATGACCTTCTTTTAACCTTCAGAAAAGCAGAAAGACCAGGATGGTCTCTGAATATCAGCAACTTTAAGTTTAGAAATAAATCACTAAGCAGATAAGACTCACCGGCAGACCTGACCTGTCTCATGCTCACAACTGCCACCCAGTTCGAACATGTGGGAAATTCAGCAGCAAGAGCTGCTGCTGAAGCATACAAGGAAGTACACTGCATGTGACAGGCAGGAGTGGGGATGTTTAGGAGTGTCTAGCACATTGTAAAGTACTGAGAAGAACTTTTCATTTGGAAAAAAAGCTTATTGAGCAGTAACTGCTATATGCATATTTATCTGCCTTAAATAACAGAAAAATAAGCATAGCTGCAGGAAGCAAAGAAATCAGAAATCTTTGGACCCCACTTACAAGAGCTCTAAATTGTAGTATCAGTGTTTGGAAAACTTTTTAATCCACATGTAATATTCTGGAAAGAAATGACAATGTTTGCCTCCTTGTCCCAGCCAAGTTAGAAAATGAGGCATTTGCGACAACTTTTGAGGACTAAGAGTGTGTGACACCCTTAATCAAAGACTAGAATGCACCTTGAGTCTTGTGTCCAGTTCTCGGCCCCTCAATTCAAGAGAGAGGTTGAGGCACTGGAACGTCTCCAGAGAAGGGCAAGGAAGCTGGTGAGGGGCCTGGAGCACAACCCTGTGAGGAGAGACTTAGGGAGCTGGGGGTGTGCAGCCTGAAGAAGAGAGGCTCAGGGGTGACTTCATTGCTGTCTACAGCTACCTGAAAGGAGGTTGTAGCCAGGTGGGGTTGGTCTCTTCTCCCAGGCAACCAGCAACAGAACAAGGGGACACAGTCTCAAGTTGTGCCGGGGGAGGTATAGGCTGGATGTTAGGAGGAAGTTCTTCATAGATTGGCATTGGAATGGGCTGGCCAGGGATGTGGCAGAGTCACTGTCCCTGGAGCTCTTCAAGAAAAAACTGGATGGGGCACTTAGTGCCATGGTCTAGTTGATTGGCTAGGGCTGGGTGATAGGTTGGACTGGATGAGCTTGGACGTCTCTTCCAACCTGGTTGATTCTATGAGTGTCACTGAAGTAATGCTGTGTAAATATACAGAGAGTCAATGGGTATTATGTATGTCCTATTTATTTTTTCTGAGATAAATTACCATCCAGTCAAAAAATCCCAGTAACTGGCAATGAAATGACTGAAAAAAAAAAAGAAATTTAATTAAAAATTAATTTATGATGGAAGCTTAGGAGTTCAAATCTGATGTTAATAATTGCGGATTCTTGTTGCTACTTTCCATCACATCTAGTCAGGACATTTGAACTGCTGGCTCTTCTCCCCAATGCATACCCAGCAAAGCTATATAAGCAATGTATGCAGTTTCAGGTATATCCTCAGTAGGGATGTCACTAAAAACATCCCTTTGCCAAAAATTTTTATGCATATACTCAAAAATGTTCATGTCTTCCACAGCCAAGGAAGGTCTGAAAAGAGTTTTTGAAATTTCCACCTAGGCTACAACTGACTAAAAGCTGTTTTAAATGTTAGTTTGTCTGTCCTCAGAAAACAGATCCTTCTAAATCTCTCTTTCAGTTCATCACAGTCCATCTTACATATTTTCATATAATCCAAAGCATTTCCTAAGAAGATGTGTATGCAGGTATTTTCTGAAGCCATTTTTATTGTCTATATTAAAGTGTTCAAAGCCAGAAGGCACTCTACTGCCTGAATAGAAGAAAACAAACAGAAAAGGCAAAGCACATTGGATTTACTTTTAATTTCTGGCAATATGCCAGAAAGGTTCCTTGCACTTTTTGTCCACTAAGTGTATTTGTTCTGTACGAAAGAAATAATGCTTTTCAATTTCATTTATGGAACTAATTCTAAGTCAATAAAGCAAAGTTTTCTTAAATCACAGCAACATAATTTTCAGGTGACAGTACTTCCATTAATACTGATAATCAAAGGGCAAAGTTTTCCAGTGATTTTTTTTTTCCTATACAGAAATCGTGATATAGACAAGAAGTTACATTTATTAAACTAGAAAAAAAACCAAAGAACTTCTAGCATATTAGTTACTAAATACCACCATATAGGTACTACAACACAGCATCAGGAAACGCAGTATGCTTGACTGCAAATACTGGAGGCTAATGCTCCCACTCTACCTTATGCTTTCATCTTGGGTATTTAAAAAAAACCTAAACCAATCCATATGTCCTTATGTAAGATCTATCATATACACACAATGTAACAAAAATATACAAAACTTTCTCCTGTGCAGGTTTCAGTATTTATGCATTGTATTCTTGAACGGCACTCTGAAATATCACTGCATTTCTACCACCAAGATATTCACACAGAGAAACCTTACTAAAACCTTGGACAGGGTAAAACTCTGCTGTAAGCTAATTGTCATGGGTTGAGCTGAATCTGCTGCTGACATTCAATACCACACTGCTGTCATGCCAGCTTCAAAACCAAAGTGCTGGCTGAAGAAAAGTTATCATGGGGCTTGAAGTTCAGATTGTAACATAAGAGGCTTGCTGTTCCAGTTGCTGCTTTTGGGTTCTGGGTTTGGGGTGTTGGTCTTTTCTACTGGGTGGGCTGCAGGTCAGGGAGTGGAAGGAAGTTGCTGAGTACTGCTGCTGCTTATGCATTTTGCTGCGCTTTTATGCAAACAAGCTAAGATAATTGTGCATTGTATCACTTCCAGTGAAACTCTTAACCTCAACTGTTTATTTCAACCCAGAGGTTTTTTTTGTGTTACTTTCCCTCCGGTCTGTGTGAGGAAAGAGAGAGGGGGGCTTGTAAGAGTGGGCTGTGTTAACCCAGGACAGTAATCAATCACTAAAGACAAATTTTTTTACAAGAATGGTTATGTCAGTGATATGTTACAAACCAGAAATGTACTCTAGCCACATAGCTGTGTATGGTGGTTGAGGTGTGTGCAAAAGTGTACCAGATTCACATTTTCAAATAATTGTTCAGACAACACAAGTGTTGCAACAAATCCGGAAATAAGAGAATTACCTAAAGAAACTGGAGATATATTTACTAAAACACTTAAGATGGGCATAATTTCTCACAATATATACACAGAAATATAGAACAGGATGGTAAAATGTAAGTATTTTAACACAAAAAAAAATATATAAGTTCTTTATTTGGGTATAAGAATAGTATGAAGCTGTTTTCCCAGTATGTACTAAAGCTTTGTAAACTACAATATTGGTATGAGGCACAGTAAATTTAAGGGATAGGGGACAAAATGTAGAAGGCTGGTAAAAGTCCTTAAGATGGAATTGCTGCCAAAAGAATATGGAGTCACAGCATCACATTTCATATTGTCTGATGTTCATAAAGGCAGGAAAGTGTACTGGATGGTCCTATGTCAACATATTCCAGCATCTTGTGAATGGCAACTATTAAATACTGACCACTACTGAGTGACTGTACTGGATTTCATGGGTTATTAACAGCTGAAATTTCTGTTTTGACCTCCAATACCCTGAAACATACTGCATCACATCTTAACCCACTTCTGAAATGAACTGTATCTGATCAAGGACCTTGGTCTGATTTTGACCCAAGATATTCCAGCACTTACTGCTGTGTACTGAATCATGTAAAATCAGCTGCTTAAACAAACTTGACAAAAAACACAGCAATGCTTGTCTATCTTGATGAGATCAGATCTGAGTCCTGATCAGTGATGTACTATGCTTTGGTTTAGCTCCAGGGAAAGCAGCAACATATTCTTCAATAGGAATCATGCAGTCTTTATTCTATCTAAGTTAAAATTAGGGAAACCATAAAGAAAACCAACTTAGAGACACTGAATTGGTACTTTACAGAAATATAGACCAAACTTCCAGAACTTCCTGTTGTGGAAATTATCATCATGTGGGGTACAGTGCCAAGATTAAGTAATTTGGGATTGGTGTTAGCATGTGAAAGCCACAGTAACTGAAAAACAATGAACTGTATCTAAGATGGGAGCATAAGCTATCATTTCAGGGTCTTATTTAGGAGCTGCTCTAAATTGTTTTTATCTCTTCTGGTCAATGTCACAACATATCAGACAAGCTTTCTATAAACCAAGTAACTGAGTTTTGTGACAGGAGATTTTCAACATAGATTTGGCAGTAGGACACTGTAGACCTGTTAGGCTTAAGATTAAGTACTTCAGAGATTTTTTTTCTTAAATCAAGAAAAAAAAACATATTTTATGTCATAAACCATGATACCGATCCTGCTGCAAGTTATATGAGCATAAAATAAAGCTAACACACACCACAAAGAAAAAAAAAAAAAAATTGGCCTGTATTTTCCTCCAAATAAGCAAACATCACAAACTGTAGTTAAGGAAGGAAAAACACCAAAAGCAAATAGCAAAAAAAGCATGAAAGCTCATTACATGCTGCAATTTTAAACAGATTAAACAGGTTCTTCAACTAACCATGCACATCTAGTAAGATGGAAATAGCTTAAAGCCAAAGAACATTTAAAACAATAACCCTGTAAAAATTACAATGACCTTAAACTCACATAATATATTATTTTTTTTCTTGTTATTATGACATTATATAAAGGACAGGAATAACTCCCATCTGAAACATTTTAAATATGATATTAGAAATATCCAAGAGGAGAAAAAGGATAGTAAGAACAATAGGAATTTCAGAAAATGGTAAGAAGAAAAAACAGGTCTCAAGAGTTGAAGTCTGTCAGACATAAAAAAACTCCTAGAACACATGAGACTCACTGAAGGTATAGTGTACACAAAAAAGGGCTATCATAAAAGCCATCTGAAGTGCTTACTATCATAAAAGAATTATCTCACTATGCTGTCCAGTGCAGTTTACACAATTTACAGGTAAATTGTTATCAATAAATATGTTATTTGGAATGCCATAGACCTGAACAAAACAAAAAATAAACAATTTCTTTAATCTTACACTTTGCTGTATGAAGTTCCTTTGCCTTTCTTAAAGTGGCCCGTCTCTCTAACAGATTCTGGCAAATCACTTTCCACTTTTGAGTTCCTGCAATTATTAAAGTAATTTTGAGATTTCTCTTGTTTGAAAAGTAGAGTGTAAGAGAACTTCTAAGTCACTGAAATAAGTATTCAAAACTCTACAGATATTACTTTTATTTTCCATCACCTCTCACAATTTCCCGCTATCATTCCCTTAGATGTTCTTCCTTACTTTTACTGCAGAATCACGCCCCTGTGTGAATGTTCTCTCTGCCCTGTTTGCCTTCTCTAAGATGCTGCATGTATGGAAAAACTCCCCCAAATACTTTTCATATTTATAACCCTCAGCTGATACCCATGGCTCTACAGAAAAGACGACTTTCTTCGAACTTCTGCCTGTACACAGATGCAGGAACCACTTGGCCTGTATTTTCACTTTGGAAATTCAGGCAAGATCTCAGCTATTCAACCTGTTGCATCAGTACCAGCTTTCACAGCTTCTCACTATGCAGCATTAGGGTCTGCCTTAACACTTTATTCATCCATGCTGGAAATTAACTCTGTTAAAACATGTGTTCACCGACATAAACTATTTAATGGTTATCTCTGCACTGAACAAGGACAATAGGACTGTACATCTATTTTAACTCTCCTTTTCCAAATTATCCTTTACTGTGAGTCCTTTTAGAACTTCACATATTGCTCCCTGGTGCCAGATAGCCTTCCAGGGATCAAAAGGAGACCAGATACAACCTCTGTTGTCAAACAGTAACTGCGGTGCTCAAAATAATTTGTATTAGAAAGACAAGCACAGATTTCAAATGGCAGCAGTAGACAAAAGGAGATTCTCCTCCACAAATGAGTCTCGTTCAATGAAAACACTTTGGGAAATTCTGTCCAAAATGAGCTATTGTCCAAAGAAAGCAGGGAGGTCAGAGACCACCCAGACTTTTGGAGCCGAATGGCTTTCAGGTACTTCTACAGCAGGGCCTTTGTACACCCTGTGGACACAAGTGCCATGCTGCAGCAGGAAGGGCATGACAGAGCTTCTGCTGCCATTTTACTCCCAGGGGTCTCCAATAGTGAGCATCGGCAGAAACCTCGTTAGAGCCAAGGTGCACAGACAGTCCCAGCAGCGGGGTGGGGGCTCCAGCTCCCTCCTCCTCTCAGCCACCAAAGCACATACCATCGTGCTCTTCTGGGAAGCTTTCAGCAGGCCCGAACCGCCACCCTCACTTCCCAGGGGGAAGCCGGGGGCGAGAAAGGCGCCCAGTTGGCAGGATGACGACCAACAGCCCACCGACAGCGGCCGCGTCCGTGCGGCCAGGAGCTGCCCACACTATCAGCGGCAGCACAGCCGGTGGCGGATAGAGGCCACTCCCCTCGCATCGCGGCGCTGGAGGGGCCCGGGCGAAGAGCACTCGCCGCGGAAGAGGCGCAGCACGAGAAATTGCTTACAGCCCTCGCCACCCACCTTGCCTCGGGGCACCGAACGGGTCGGCAGCGGGGCGCGGAAGTGGCGCTGCACAGGTAGGAGGAGGCGGTGGAGTGCTCGCTCTGGGACGCGGGCCCTGGGAGTGGCGGTGGCCGCAGAGGCTTGCGTCGCTCGGGGACCCTTCCTAGGATACCCCCCGAGGAACGGCTTTTTAAACCCCTTCAGGCCCCTGAGCTCGGCCTACGGGGCTGGGCCGGGCCGAGCCGAGCCGGGCCGAGCCGAGCCGAGGAGCGCCGCGGTGCATCAACTGCTGCAAGCAGAGGCAATGCCTCCCGGTCGCGGGGTACCGGCGCGCCAGTGCCGTGTCGCTCCCTTCTCCGAGGCCCAGGTGTTTCTTGTCGGCGCGGAGGCAGCTGCTCCGTGCAGCGCCAGCCCCGGGTGGCCTGTACCCCCTGCCCCGAGCGCGACGGGCGGCCGGTGTTTGCCGAGCCGGGGGGGAACCCACAAAGCGGAAAATCCGCTCCCGGGGGAGGCAGCATGCCGCTGGCGTTAGCGGAGCGGCCTGCTCGTCAGGGCAGCTGCTCAGGCAGGCCTCGCAGTTTGTCATGGTCACAGACGGGTTTTTGCAGGCGTCTCTTTGTTTATAGGAAGCAACCCGGTTCCGATGCAAGGAGAACGATGAGATTTGGTTGCCTTTCCTTCCGACAGCCGTATGCAGGATTGGTTTTAAACAAAGTCAAAACAGTGGAGACGCGCTGGCGTCCGTTGCTAGCAGCTTACAAGAACTGCACCGTTGCTATTCATATAGCTGTTCAGGACTGGCAAGATGAAACTTGGAGAGAAATTCTTTTGAATAGGTTTGGCATGACACCAAAACAAGTGCAGGATTTGTTGGACAAAGGGGAAAAATTTGGCAGAGGAGTTATTGCAGGTAAGCAACTCCGAGTTTTATTTTCCAAGCAGGTGTTCAGTAAGTTAACATTCGTTAACCTGTTACTGAGAAGGACTGTAGCGCCTTAGTTGTGACTGCGAAGCTGTTTTGATTCCTTATCACTGTAAGCTGAAATTCACGAGGGAACTTGGAACTAAAACATACTGGTTTTGTGTTGGAAATACTAAGTCTCTTGGAGCTTTCGGATAAAGAGGTTTGGTCAGGTTTCATTTCTTAAAATGCACTTGCTCTACAAAGAACTTGGCTACAACTCTAATGTCTGTACAAAAAATCAGATTGATTTGTGCTAACTTGTCAAGCAGTAACATAGTGTAATATGTGTTGGATATTATTTTGTTTCATCATTGTTGTGGTTTACCCCCCGCAGACAGCTAAGCCTCTCACAGGCACTCACTTCCTCCCCACAACCTGGGTGGGATAGGTAAGAGAATTGGAAGAGTAAAAGTGAGATCGTGGGTTGAGATTAAAGCCAGTTTAACAGGTAAAGCAAAAGCCCAGGAAAGCAGGGCTCCATCATGTATAATGGCGACTTGAGAAAACAAATGCCACCACTGAGAACATTCCTCCTTTCTCCGCTCCTCCTTCCCCCAGCTTTATATGCTGTGCGTGACATCATATGGAATGGGATATTCTTTGAGTCAGTTGGATTCAGCTGTCCCAGCTGTGTCCCTTCCCAAGTTCCTGTGCACTCCCAACCTACTCCCTGGCAGGGTGGTGTGAGTAGAAAAGGCTTTGACTCTGTAAGCACTGTTTGGCAGTAGTGAAAACATTCCTGCGTTTCCAGCACAAATCCAAACCATAGCACTGTATCAGCTACTATGAAGAAAATTAACTCTACCTCAGTCAAAACCGGCACAATAATGTCAGTTCCACACTCTCTACCTTTGGAACGTAGGAACTTGCAGAAACCATTTTACAGTACATGTAGTCAAGCGAAGTAGTAACATTGCCAGTGCTTTGTGTGTCATGTTAGAGTATTAAATAAGTAAATTTTATTTCAGTTCTACAAATGCTCCATCACTCTTGCTATTTGGGCAGTGAAGTTTGTTCCTGTAACACAAAGTTAGGATGGAGTGGTGCTTCTTCTATTGTGCTGCAGAAATACAGTATGGCTTTGCACTGTAGGCTTAGAAAGTCTTTTCCAGTACTGATGTTGCATGTTTCTTTTAGGCACCTTTGGTTGTATCATTTGCCTTGCATTCTCATTTGAGTTTTTTTTAGCTATTCCTGCACAACACATCACTTCTATGACATATACTGAAACACTGTTCTGGTTCTACAGTACTGAATGTTGTTTGGTGCTATGTAATACACTGATATGTAACCTTGACATAAATTGGATGCTAAATTGGTGAGTTGGGATCGAAGCTTCTTTGATCTTTAATGTTTTTAATCATTATGCAATACAGAAATTCCTTTTTGTGACTTTAAAAGGGTTCTAGACTGGAGAAATTTCCATATCCTTTAATGATTTTAAAATGTGAAAAGGATGGTGTCCTGATTGGAAACAGCTTCATGAAAAACTGTATTTCTAAGCCAAATGTAGCTCTGGAGTTCTGGTAGCAGCTTTCTCATTAGATGGAGGCTTACTTTTGACAGAATTATAGATCACTGAGTTGAGACTGTTCTCACTGCACACTTCACCTGTTCTTCACCAACCTAAGTTCCATCACATAGGTCATGTTCTTCAGTGAAGGACCCTGGTTGAAGTGTGCATACTCTAGACCATGTTCTTCTGGGAACAAATGTGCTGTTTTGTGTATCTTCTGGGAGGTTTATTTTTGGAAAACTTTCTTGTAGGAGCTCAAACAGCCAACTAATTTTATATTTTGTTTATACCACAGGATTAGTTGACATTGGAGAGACCTCATTATATCCAGAAAACTTGCCTTCTGAAAAGATTCTGGAGCTGGAAGACAAAGCTGTTCTCAGGAATCTAGAACAGAAATACTTGACTGTTATTTCCAATCCACGATGGCTCCTGGAACCAATTCCTGCCAGGGGGAGACAAGGCATGTGGCAGGTGGACATCCCTGAAGAACTGATCCCTTCAGAAGCATAGGCATCACTGCTGTTATTTTTCCTGCCTAAATGCACACTCATAATTCACCATTCAGCATCCTGAAGACCACTGGATTGTTTAAGATTACTTTCCAAAACTACTTGTTTGAAACAGCAAATACAGAAGTGTTTTGAGGAGAGAAAAAACAAGATGCATTTTTAATGATCATTACTGAATTGATCATTTACTGCATTTTGCATATTAAAGGCTTTTTCAAAAAAGAAATGGTTGATGCATTATGTGCCCATTTAAAACATAAATATAACCCTAACTGTAAAACTTGAAAGAAGGATCAGATTTTCCTCATGCACAGGTTAGATCCATCAGCTGTGCATGGGATGGGGTGGACTGCAATCTGCAATATATGGGTCTGTGACCCAACAGCCTTTGTAAAAAGTTTGTCTTACATAAACACGAGAAGGTACTTGGCCAAAATTAAATGAAGCAAATATTCTTTCTCTCATTTAAGATGAAAAGTAGTAGGAAGCTTTCAAAACCCGATACAGAATTCAATCAAGTATGAAAGCATAGGCATCAAAACATGAGAGGACAACTGGCAGAGACTTTGTATTCAGAGAGTTTATTGGAACACTTGGGAGGCTCTATTCTGTTTGACTATGCACCTTCTAAAACAGCTGCAGAAGGTACCTGGTGTGACTTGGGCTGGGGTCCAAGGCCAGTGCCTGCAGCTCCACTGTTTGGACCACAAGTACCTGCTGGGCAATGGTGGAGTTTGGCCCCGAGACGGCCTTGGCATAGACAGAGCAGCAGCTGCTGCCAGTACAGGTGGAGGATGGGAGGTGCCAGGCATGGTGGAAAGGGACATGACCCAGTGAAGCAGCAGCAGCAGCACCCAGGATGCTGCCAGCCAGGCCAGAGTTGCTGTGCTGCAGCAGAAAATAAGGAGTCAGAGAACTGAGCTTGTCCCTGTCTACTGCTGCCACAGACTCTTGTGTTTGTCACAGCAGCAGCATGTGCCAAGGTCAAGGCATGTCGGACTCGGGGAGATGGCTTGGCATGCTGCTTGCCATACCAGGTGTGGCTTTCCTGATTGCAGATGTATCTGTGATCTCTTGGACTTCATGGAAATAGGCTGCTCTCCTCTTTGGAAGTGCTTTCCCGCACCAGCTCTGTATCCACTTTTCTGGTGACATGTGCAATCTGTGTTCAGCGAAAATTCTGCTGGAGTTTGATGGCCTCGTATATGAGCTGATGTGCCAAATATCTTCTTAAATATGGGTCAAAGAAGTAGTGAAACTAAAAAATGCAGAGGCAGAGTTAGCTGCAACCACTTTGAGGCTGGAAACCGTAAAACTACAAGAACTAAGAATTTTAATTGTGGAAGAGAAATGAGGATGTTGAAAAGGGCTCTCAGGAAGCGTTCCAAACCAAAAGCACAGGCTGAGTAAGATGGTATGCTACAGCCCTGCAGTTAAGCAGTGACCAGCCTTGTGGGTTTGCTGCTTGATAGCAGGGAAATGTAGGGTTTTTGAAAGCATCCAAACTGGTTTAGAAACCCAACTATCATTACTCATCAGCAACTTTACTGTGAAATGAACACCTAAGTAACCGTATGATGCTGATGCATACCTTCTCGGCCTTCAGTAAATGCTACAAAAACACTGCACATCTGGTACAGCAAACCACATAGCAAGTATCTCCCACAAAACATCCCAATATGAGGAGAACCTTTTAATTTCATGTGTTCAGTCAACAGAAACCACCAACATACACTTTATCAGCATTTGTGCTAGGAAATGCAACCTCAAAAACTCCTTAGCATGAGCCAAGAAACAAGTCAGAACAGTTACTACCATGCTTATCTCATGTAAAGTAAAGGCTTATTTCATTGGGACAGAAATCTGTCCCACTAGACTATTCTCAGTAAGTTTGCATGTAGAAGAGCCAACATACCTCCCAAGCTGTTTCTACAAACAGCAAGGCATTGCACGAGCCAAATTTTGGAAAATCCCGGAGCTTTCTGGTGAATCTGTGCTGAAGAGGTGCTGTGTTTTTCATATTCT
This sequence comes from Ramphastos sulfuratus, assembly GCA_013399055.1. Taxonomy (NCBI): domain Eukaryota; kingdom Metazoa; phylum Chordata; class Aves; order Piciformes; family Ramphastidae; genus Ramphastos; species Ramphastos sulfuratus. Next base: position 24,143 of record WBNM01008463.1, on the reverse strand, counting down.
CACACTGTAAAGTTCTCAGACGTCCTCTCCTTGACAGTACTTCCTTTTGAACAGTTCTTCATGGATCTCTACGCTCTTTCCATTGTCGCCCCACAGAATAAACTTAACATCTTCAACAACCTCCCAGGGCTGCTTCAGAAAGCTGAGGCATATTCAGACACGATGGGTGCTGGAGCTCTCCTCAAGTGAATATAAGGCTCTCTTTTTGCACAGGGTTGCCTAGTCCAAGTTTGCAAGGACCTTTCTTGGTCTTAATCTAAACTATGAGTTCAACTAAACACAAAGAGCCACTGCAAGGATGTGGAAGTATCAGACACCTGTTCTAAGCTACTTGAGTACAGGTTTCAAAGACTATGCTCCTTTAAAGCACCTGGAAGTCTAAGACAATCTGTCAAAAGTGGTCTTTCTTCAAATGAGAAAAAGCTCATGAGACACCTGAGACACTCCTGTCTTGAAATCAAATTTAATCATTTACACCAACAAAGTTGGTAATGAAGACCAAGCTATGATATTTGGACAGCCTGATCTAGTTACAGGTGTCCCTGCTCAGTGCAAGGGGTGCAAATGAGGGTCTCTTCCAACACAATGCAATCTGTGAATATTTACACCAGCTGACCAACAGGCAGTAAAACCAACAGCTGATGGTTCTGGCATAGACTGCACACAGAGCATGAGGGAACAGCTTATTAAGCAGACAGTCTAATGGCAGAAAGGTGTACATGCTGCTCAAAAGGAATTAAACCATGAAACTGGAAAAGCAAGTAAAGCAATGCTTAACTGCCAAGGCAGGGCTTAAGTTGAAATACTTAGATGAAAATTTACACAGCTAACTCAAAAACATCACTTAAATTGCTATGCATTGTTTCCCTCCCATAAAGCTTTCCAGTCTTGCCTGAGAAGTGCAACACTTCTGTGCTGTTGTGATTAGGACAATGATTGTGGCTGAACAGAAAAAGAAGTACTATACTAAGGCATCCCAAGGCATTTAAAACAGACATGGAAATCAAGTGTATATTTAGGACCTAGAAGACACCTGGAATAGCATAGGCATTTCATACAAGGTTTTTAAAAAAATACTTTTAGATAATACTTACACTGTACAGGACAAGACTTGTAAACAATATATTACACTGCTAAAATGTTCATATAAATACTATACAGGCAAGTGTGCAACCAACTCATTAGGAAGGTTCACAGATTAGACCACCACGTATCTCTGGAAAAATTGTCTGATTATCTTCAAGATCTCTGATTTGTGTGATCCAAGCCACTGATTCTGCAATGCCTATTTTAAAGTAATCAGGACAAGGCATGAGATGAAATACATTTGTCTGCTGATTCCCAGTTCAATTTTAATATGCTACTGTCACCTCAGTCTGGCATATCAATGTTTAATTTGGGAGGTGGAATCACGTATTTTCCTGGACTCTGTGTAATGACCACTCCAGTCTTTTTTCGAAACATTGCTGGTGCAATTTTTGGTGGTTCAGGCAGTGGTGTTTCTTCTGTTTCCTCATTATCTTCGTGATGAAGATCGTAAGAAATATTTCCATATTCTCGTAAGAAAGGGAAAATTTCAAGCAGGAACTGGCAAAAGTCTTTGCGAATTCCAAACCACCCTAAAAAAAAATAAATAAAAAATTAATTTAATTGCAGAACATGAAAATGTAATTAAGTAGGCAGACTATGGAATCTCATATGATCAAAATAAAATGTGTCAGTGATGCTTCTCAGGTGTTACTGACCTATCCCAGCGTGGGATAGCTGCCCATCTTACCACAGGACAGGAATGCAGGTTAATGTAGTGCTCTTTGGGAGAAAAGTTGAGATGCTTACAACCAGGAGGTGTTTATGTTATCTCTGGGAATGAAGATCCATGAAAGTGATCTACCGAGTGATGAAGGAGGGAGCCTTGTGAAGAAAAGACCTGTTTCAGCTGTGTTTTGGCCAAAACCAATGAAGCAAGGCTAAAAGAAGAAAACTGAGCAGCTTCAAAACAGATTTTGAAGGTTATAGTATCCAAGCAAAGACTCTTGCCTAATTAAAGGCAAAATAAGTATTAAAAGTTTACACCTCTCAGTATAATAGTGATCCAGTTAGCATACATACTGAGCACGTGTAACTACGCTACTCAACTCTCCACCCAAATCATGCTAAACATCACCTAGAAAGCAGAGGCATGACCAAACATGAGAGGAACATCTCTCTGGGGAGCGAAACTGTAGGTTTAGCAGAGATAGGGATAGTCAACAGGCTGTGCTCCTTTTCCTCCACCCAAGACAGGGACATATTCTCAGTAAGAACTGCACATTCAGCATATGACTGAACTTTGGCTGCATTACCATTGCTATCAGATATTGATACTATCACAAAGGTTTACATCTCCACTTTGTCACGTGTTACTCAGGATTTATTAACTTCAGCTCTGCCAATCCTGGATCTGTTGTATCTGCTACTTTAATAAATTACATCTACCATTTAAAGTTTCTGAACCCATTTTCAGTGCAAAACATTATTGGGCCACTGGAAAAGTGGCAAAAAAGTTACAATGTTGGTGAGAGTGCCAGAGCTCTTAGATAGGCAGATATTGGGATCTTATCCACAATGAGAACATACAACATTATACAGTTCAAATTCTATACACACAAACACATGTACATATAGGAATAAGGAAACAAAAAAAGCAAGAGACACAACAAATACTGAAACAAATACTTTACTAAAATGACCGAACAACAGTAACAGACACCACTGGTTTCTTTCATGAGAGAATACAAACAAAAAAGCCTTTTCTAAAACAGTCTTAACAAAATATACTTAAGCCTGGAGCTGCAATCTGCTTCCATGATTTTTAAATACTTACAGTGATTTCCTCCTTTTTGTCCAAACGTTGTTGCCATTAAAGTTATCAGTGAAAGCCAGAGAGGAACAAATATGGGTATAAAAGAAAAAGAATTATGTCCATCCAGTCTGTGTACCAGTAAGATCTAAATGAAAAAAACCAACTTTTGTCAGTTTAAATTGCAACTCACTTTAAAGTTTCTTCAAGCATTATGCTGATCTCTAACTTCATACATCTATGAAAATGGCCTCACAATAAAAATAGTGTTCCAGTGTGATGAATACTTTACTAAAAAAAAAGTTCAAAAACATAGAATTCCTTCATACCTCAAACAAAAAGCAGTATTCTCACTTGATTTAAAGAGACACAACAACATTCCTCATTGAGAAAAGACCAAGATGCATCAGACACTTTATGCTTTTTCCTACCTCGAATGTGAGCAGTGGAACGACAATTGTCATCCAGCTGACAGCCATCGTTATGTGTGTCCTCCTTTGCTCAGCAATCACATCCATAGAGCGCAGGAACAGCACAGACCATACAATATAGTAGAGTACAACTAGACACAGAAAGGACATCAAGATCCACAGTGGAACACAAACGACCTAAAAGAAAAAAAAGATTAACTGTTTTCCCTGCCTCTAATAGAGATACATTTTTATCAGTTTGATTTAAAAAACCTGCTCCTGAAACAAATCAAGCAAGTGTAAATGTTAAGTCTAAGCAATAAATTGTTGTTTAAGTGTAATAATCCATGACATACTCTTTAACTAATATCATCTGCAAGAGAAAAATGCTACAAATTGTGTTGCACTGTTACATGCTGCATCACCAATTTGAGGATTCTCAGCTTTGTGAACTCCATCAAATTGAAACCATTCAAAATTAAGTCAAAATAGTTCAACTTTAATGAGACTTCTGTGATATGTGGGCTTAAATAGTACCTGAAATTGATTTTTAAGTCTTTTCTGCACTGTAAACATTGAAATACTATCTAAATTAGATCCTTTTCCCATTTGTTTGAAAAATAGAAACAACAGTCACAGTCATGCAAGATGACCAGTTTTATGGCATTTTACAAAAAAACAGACATAAAAATGGCACTTTTATATTCTAAAGGCACTCGGGACAGGAAACTTCAGCTATTTTGACAGAGACCACTTGCACACCAAGTGGATTTACGTGCACAGTAACACGATACGAAGCTAGTTATTTACTACACCCTATTTACCAACACATTGCCTAACTCACCAGCCATTGTCACAGCTAGTTTAGTGTCCCCATTGGAAACTTTTGGTGAGGATTTTTCTTTCAAAGAAAAGAAACTGACTGATGGGGCTTGTCCATCTCCCCCCAAAAATGAAATGCCCAAAGAACAGACTCTCACTCCCATGACCACTGAATGAAATGCCAGAGCTTTAGTGAAGGACTGTTAAGCAAGCAAAAATGCAATCATGGACTCTGATCATAAATTAGCTGTTAATATCTTTAGGAAATTTCAGCATTTAAACAAGGGTAAGAGGAAAACACTTGTTACATACAAGCCAAGGCCATCTGATGATCTCGTCCAGTCTGAGTGCAATAAATATGAACTGTAGAATATTGACTGAACACAAGATTTCCAGCTAGAAAAAGAAAACACATAAGTTAGCTCTTAGCATGATAAAGCTATTTACAACATAACCAAAGCATCTGTCGAAGGGCTTTTCTCCCTCTGTGCTTATTGCTGCATTAGGTATTACTTTGTATTCCTGAATCTGGGAGGATGTGATCTCAATAAAGTAGCTATGGAGGCAGTTGTCTTTGAGGAAAAACCTTTCTGGTATGGAGAAAAAAAGAAAAAAAAACCCCAAAAAAACCAAGCACAGCACTACCTGTAGCATTTACTAGAAGGATTGGAGTCTCAGCTTTATCTGGGGGGGGTGGGGAACAAATACAACAAATATGTGGAAGATGACATCCAGATTCAATCATTTAATGTATAATTGAGAGATATTTCAAATGACACTCAAGACACTTAGGTTTTAAGGCAATATAGAAAAAAACCACTTCTCATTAGCAATGTTAACAAAAGCTTTTCCTGTGTTGTCTTTGCCACTGTAAGAACCCTAAAGCATATTCCATGATCAAATACATAAATCAATGAAGTTTGTGTCTAGCTTGAACAAAGTCAAACAATGAAATACAATCAGACCTGGCAAGATTCTGTTTCCAAAGTTTATGGGTAATCCTACATGGTAACGATTGCAGAAAACAGACAGGGAACCTGAAAAGACTAACTGAAGCACCTGAATGTAAGTTAGAAGCATTTTTTAATCTCAAAAAAAATGTAGGTATTTCAGATACCTTTAAAATGTGCTACCTCTCACCAACACAGGCTTGTGTACTATGATCTCTTGGATCAATGCGTTCACAGTACAGGGAGTCAAAAATCCAACAGGCAGCAAGTGCTTGCCTACTTCAGAGACTGCACTGAAGGCTTCACTGGAAAACTAATTTAGAATAGTTTTGTATCACTGGATTTCACAAAAGAATAAACCACCAACACTACACACACATACACACACAAGCGTAAAACGCTGAGCAGCCCCAAAACTGAAAGAACAAACAGAAGAAGCAAACACAAATATCTTTTTTTAAATGTTAAAATAAAACATCAAGAGGATCAATTGCTATAAAGAATTTTTAGAACCAAGTGAACTTCTGAGCTCTGTCAAGTGCATGTGTATTGGGAGTGGCTGGGGTCACAATTTAATGAATTCACATGCCTTAAATAAATGGTGCTCTCTTGACCGTATAAATAGTGTAACACTTAAAAGACAGCTTTTTTTTGGCCCACCATGATATACATACAAAACTCCACTACATACTTACTGATCACTTAATCAGTAGACAATGTATTTCAAACTAAATTATAATGAAAATAATAATAGATTAACAACTACTTTGATTACTTATGCCAAAAAATCAATATCCTGGATTAATGACAAGCTCCTCATGTTCCTAGGAAATGAAAGGGAAATAATGAAATTTTCTCAGGATAAAAAGAAGAGAACATAGAACAGTTCTAAGTGAAGATAACATAAAAGAAGAAAAAAGTTGACAGTTCAAATGCAGAACTTATTTTGTTCGAGACAGCTGTTGTCTTTTTGAGGTGAGTGGATTCCATTTCTCTTGTTACTTGCCTTATGGTAATGTTGGAGAAACAATCCTTTGAAATTAAAAAAGATGGAAAAAAATACTTTCTATTAAAATTCTGATTTTTAGAGATCATAGCAAAAAAAACCCCAAACCTTAAAAAAATATAAACTAAAAAAGAATTCTAAATTTATTGTCAAATGCCACAACCATTGTGAAATTTTGAGAATCCTTATGGAGTTCTTCTAAACCTAAAAAGAGTGAGTAAGAAAGGACAGAAGCTGGAGACAGAAAATAAAAATCTAATCTTGTATACCTACTCTCCACATTCTCAAATTAAAGACTATGCACACAGATTGGTATAGTATGAATATTTCAACCCTGATTATCAGGGCTCTTGAAGTTCAGTTCTGCCCCGGGACAGTACTTACTATTGGCAGGATTTTCTTCAGTAATTTCTGGTTTAGTGTCTTATGTTAGTCCATATTGCAGAGTTTGTGATGAGTTTCTTGTAACACAATAATAAAACATGGTGCAATTTAGTACTTGAAATAAAGCTAAGTGATTAGAAAAATTCTTATTCCCAATTCTGATTTTTCACTCTAGGAGGCCAGCGCAAACAACTAATTGAAGCAATGCAGTCATCCATACCGTGCTTTACTGAGAGATGAGCTGTAACCAAATTGATAGAGTCTCACATTGCCACACATCTGTAACAAACGAAGCATTACCTCCAGAGACCTGTCATGTCGGAATCCCCACACACAAGCTGCAACTGACACTGGAGATACAAAGAATAATGGCATGAAGACCAGAAGCCAGAAATGGGTTCCTCGTTCGATCCTGTCACACACCAGAACTTCAAACATCAGCAGCAGCAGATGGATGCCTACTGCTATTAACATAGCCTTGAATTCCACACAGGTTTCTCCTTCTGCTCTGAAGAGAGGATAAGGAAGCATTTGGTTTATTTGTCAGTATGAAAGCATGCTGTTCTGCAAACACCCCAAGACACTTTTTTTACTATTATTAAATTCCAGGTAATAACACTTGTTTTGATTAAATGTATACATCATGCCCAAATAGCCACTATTAAGTTACACTCCTAATGACTTAAAAGTTCTTGTCTATAAAGCTGCACTTTTGAAGTGTCTTACTCGAGGAGGGCAGTGACAGTTTAACAACTTGAAAATTTTCTAAGGATTCCATAGCTGTGCAGCAAAAGCAGCATTTCTTTGCTACTACTTGAAGACTCGGATATCATGCAGGATGTTAGAATTAAGCTAAATCTAAAATTATCTGTTTGGTTCCTGCACCAGTTTTCACTGCATCCACATCTTTCCCCAGAATTTCTTCATTCACCAAAATCAGTGTAGTGCCACAGAGAATTAGCTACTACTACAAAGTAAAATACTTGTAGATTAACAGCTTCTGGATGCTTAATCTTATGTTCCATAGAAACCTGTTTATGAATTTGATTAATTATGGAAAACACATTACATTCCCTCTTTCTTGCAAAATAAATACCCTCAACTTACCGATACTGGGGGTTTCGGGCCCATACTCCTGTTCCAACTGAGGCACCGACAATCACCATTAGCTTCCAGAGCCATATTGGAGCAAACACAGCCCAGTAACTCCATTGAATTTTATCATCCAGACGCAGCGAGAGCAATACAGAAAAAAGCAGCAAGCAGGCGTAAATAAGAAATTTGCTATTAAACAAACAAAAATACCCAAAGTCAGACATGAAGGCAGGCAACACAAATTTTTTAGAGAACTAGAAAATCAGTCACAGCTAAAATGCAATCAAGATACTTCCCAACACGAAACACGTGTTAAAATTTCTTCGCAAAGAATCAAATTAGTTCTGAAGAGTCAAACACTTCATCATAAATACAGCACATCATCTCTTCCACTTAGAAAATCATTGCTTCAAGGGAACACATCAAAAGCATTCTTGCATGACAAACGTACAAACTTAATGTACAGGGATCTATCAAGAGTTTCCTCCCACCAGGATCAAGTCAGGAGCTCTGTTATTAGAAGCTCAGAAATAGACCAGCTCTACATGTTTTTAGAAAACATGTTCTTTTATCGCAAATGAAATGAGAGAGGTTTTGACATTCAAACCTGACTTACATAATTATTGTAATTTTATCCCTATTCTTTTTAACTAAAGAGTAGAAGGTGGTAGACTTCCAAGGTTTGGGTTGTTTTTTTTTAAATTTTCACAATCAGAAAAAAGCAACATTATAGGAAAAAAACCCCCACAAAACATGTTAACACATTCAAGTTACTGATTATAGAGTGAAGTTTCTAACTGGAACACCGACCATGGTATGTTACAGTTACAAGCTTAAAATAGGTATGTTGATATACTTTATAAACCATTCAACCTAAGAATGAATAAATGTATCCGGAACACATGACAGCAGTGGCACTGCAACCTCCTGTACCACCAGAAATCAAAATAATTACACAGCACATGATTTCCTCACACTACAGGAAGGGAAAAAGTCACCCACCCATTTGCCACAGGAGGATCTAAACCACATAATTAAGCTTCGACACCACTGCAGTGCAGTAATTGCATATATTGTAAAACATGGATAAACTAAGGAACAGAGTAAATACTTGATAGAGCAGCAGCAGTCAGGAACTCCAATAGCACAACGACTACTCTTATCGTAGTAAAACATTCAAGAGATGAGCATTGCCTTGTTTAGATATCAAGCTGCCTTGTCTCTACTCAGAACAAGTGTCTCAGCTGCGCCTTAATGAGAAAAAGTAGTTTTGTGTCACCACCTCCTCCTATACTTTATGAAACTGCCTCATGACAGGATGATAGACCTTCACAGCCACTCTTCACAGCAAAGGCAATGCTCAGCTTCCTAGGCTATTCATACTTTCCCAGCATTGTGTTTAATTCATACTTTCCCTGGCTTCTCAATAAACACAGAAGTAAAATGCCATACAGTAAAATACCACTGCTGCCTGAGCATTCCAGTAAGCATCAAAACATTCCAGATTATCTGCACAAGTGTAACATTCAGCTTGCTCCTTCATAAACTGTAAGCATTGCTTAGCAATAACAAAAACTTCAGGAACTTCTGTTCCTGCTTTTCCATTACTCCCAACCACACATATTTAAGTAGTTTATTTCAACCTCTTTGCAACAATGCATTTCCTGAAGCATTGGTTACCCTTTTGTTTGTGTGAACAGTCAATTCAACGCAGCTTTTTGTAATTGCAATCATGCAAGGCCTTTTCCACAACCAAGATTCTTCTAGGACTCTTAGTATTTCATGCCACCCTGCACAAACTGCTTTCAGGTTTTTTATTTTGTGGTCTTAAAACAGCTGTCAACAGCAAAACCAGTAAAATTCTGCTCATTCTCTCAGCTTACATGAATATGTACTTGCTTGGCAAGACAGCAGAAACACGAATTAAAGTGACTATCATTTTGTTAATTGTAACAGAGCTCTGAAAGATGAATCTCCATCAGCAGCTCACCATGTCTAGACTAGGACTGTAAAAGGGTTATGCTTTCAGGTCTGCAAAAAACAAGCCATAACCACAGGCTAAATGCATGTGTTAGCACATGCGGCAACTTCTTTGCTTTCTCTTATAAGCTTTTATAACCTAAATCATCCAGCTGAAAAATTCCAAAACCAGAACGAGACTTGGAGTAATTTCAGGAAGCTAAATAATGAAACAAAAAAGATGTCTGGAATTTGGCCTGGCAACCAGATGACGGATGCCCGTGCTTCCAGCCGCCCTGCCCGAGAGCCAGCTAAGGCATCACGTAGAGACATCCGCGGGGAAACCGGACAGGAGCAGCGTGTTCAGAACACCCCCAGAGCCGCCTGTACCGGAACGCTCTCACCCGCCGTGTGGAACGGCCACCCGAAGCTGAGCTCCATAGATCAAACACTCAAGCTCCACACAGCCCAACGCTGCTCCAGCCCGGGCCGGCGCCGATCTTCGATTTCGACCACGGCGCACAGACGCACGGAGACCCCACGCCGCGAAGCTGAGCCGCGGGCTGGGAGGGGTAGAGAAGCCGGGCCTGCCGGTGCTTATCCCCGAACCCCTTGCCGACGGCTCCGCCTCGACCTAAGGGCAGCTCGGGCCTCGCCGCCGATCCCGGATGCGTCCCGCTACCGGCGCGGGGGAGTGGAGCCTCCGCTCAACAACAGCGCTGCGACGGGGTAAGGAGCCGCCGGGACCGGACCAGGTGCCAGTCCACCACCAGACCGACCCGTAGCGGCCCGCAGACCGTGCCCTGACGAGACAGCACGGATCGAGGCCGTTAAGCGCCGGGCCGCCCTCACCTGGGGTTGAAGTCCTGGAACAAGCCACGCAGGTTCATTGCGGCTCGACCATCCGCCCCGCCGCACTCTACCAGGTACACATGGCTCGCCCACCGCCACCGGAGCTTGGCCTGTCCGCGCCGCCGCTCCGCCTCCGCCGGAACCGGGCAGCCCGCACGGCTGCGCGCATGCGTGTCGCCCGCCAGGCCCCACAATGCGTTCCTCTGCCGGGAAGCTCCACCAGGCCTCACGGGCGAGCAATGCGCAGGCGTCCCAAGCCGGGCGGGAGCTGCCAGTACATGGGTGGGGCCGCAGCTATTACCGCAGTCTGAGTTGGTTGTGCTCCCAGGAGGTCGTCTGTTACTCGGGCGGGCACAGAACCGTACCGGCTTTGCGCCAACGAGTGCAGGTCTCGTTCGGGGCCTTGCGTGAGTCCCGTCGGAGCTACGACTGGCAGCGGGAGGAGGGATGGCGTGTCCCGGGTCAGTCCCTGCTGAGACCGCCTTCTGGACGAGGGGAGCAGGGCTAAAAGCCGGGAGATCCCGCAGCGGCCGGCAGCGCGATGGCCGCTGGGGCATGTGGCGTTGTGTGTTCCCGGTATTTAGGAACAGCTTTACTAGAAGCCCTAATCCAGTGCTCACCGAGAAACATTTAAAGTGTATGTATATATAGATACACATATGACGCATTTAACTTTGGGGGAATCAGTATGGCCTTTTTTGGCTTGCGTATAAAAAGATTTTTGATCAACTGGCAGAATGCTGCAGCCTTTACTAAAAAAAAGCCTGTGTAATACATCAGACTACATGAGACAGAACGGTGTTTCTATCCTCTTCCTTTGCAGGCTTAAATTTATTATGAATGACTTCACAGATCACCTGATGACTGAACTAAAAATCCCCGTAACTCCTCACTAATGAAGATTACACTGCAAATTAAATGGTAGCAAATGAAAATTTCAATCATACCTCAAGCTCTAGCTTCTGCAGAAAGATAAAGGGCTGAAAAGTAAATGGTTTAAGTCTCAGTGCTAACAGGACTAGCAGTTTATATCAGCTAAGAAGCTAGGCTTACATGCAATGTGGTTTATTACATGCCATAGCTACTTATGGGCCTTGGCAGTACTCATAAGCTAATACAGTCTACTCAAAGATGTGATTTATCGGGAGATAACTCACTGGCGAACTGTAGATACAATTTTAACTCCATTGATAACAGCACAAGTAGCTGACAGACTTCCACAGCAGGAGCTTTCTGTGAAGTATATTCATCTTATAAGGCTACAAGAAAGCGCTGGCATGTTGGCACTGGCAGTGATAGTGGGGAGGGTGTATGAGGAGATTGGTTAGAAATCAGGATGAGAAACCTGAAAACGTAGTGGAATAAAAGAGAAGAGACAGAAAGGATGGGGGCTAGGCAGTTTCCAGAGACTAAGATGCAAAGTGCCCATATGACAGGATTCATGGTAGAGAACAGAGCCCAAACTTCTAAGGAACCAAAGAATTACTGGACTTAAAAACCTGGAAACTAGAACCTTGGTTTTCGTTCTGGTTTTTCAAAAGTTGAACCTTACTAGTGTAACAAAGAGAACACTTACCCATAATGCATTTATCCAAGATAAAATACATCTACTGCACTACATGAGGAAGCTACTAGACCTGTACGTGTAAGCATTGTCCTCAGCCAGATGCAATCATATTAACAAAGAATTATCTTATGTTGACAACTGTTAATAATTCAGAAGTCAAATAAAGCAGCATGCCATTACTAAGAATATTCATGAATGTAGGAATAAATAATAAAAAAAAAATTTCTTCTGCAATTACAAAGTTTGGCTGACTGCCCAGGCAGCAAAATTTTTCTTACAAGGGACAAAGAACTAGGAAAGAAGTCCCTACTTATAGAAAACATGACAGAAACAAGTTATTAAATAAATAAATAAATGGACAAGTAGGTAGGTAAATAAATAAACAAAGGTCATGACAGAAAGAAAAGAGCTCTTTGCTGTTGAACCCATCCTGCAGGTGCCACAGTCGAGAAAACCTCCACCCAATTTATCTGCTTTCCCTTCAAAAGAAATATATAGCAAATTAATCTTCTCCAGAGAAAAAGTCAAGATCTGGGTCCTTAGCAGTTGCTGTTGGATCTGACTAACCCAGTGGGTGACATTGTTCTGCCTGTAAAATAGCTGTGAAATTTGTGGTTACCTCAGTTGACACAGTTTTGTACTGTTAACTTAGGAGAGATGAGGATACATTTTTGGCTTAAAGTCAAGCTAGGAGATTTCTTAGGTCTTTTGGGGGTCTCAGGTTTCTTGATTGCTGTGAGAGTGATGTTGAGGAGAGTTGGGCAGAAAAGAGAAACCAAGGTGTTGTCTGAACTTAAAAGACTTAGAAATTTTCTATTGAGTTTGCATGTTATGGTGGTTTAAGAGTGGGAGGAGGAACAAGAGGGGAGGCTAAAAGAAGCAGCAAGTCATCTGCTTTCTGTTAAGACTTCCTGTCTCTTGCTGGTTGAGACTGGAGCACTAGGAGTTTAACTGAATCCCCTGAGACAGTTTCTGTTGGAGACGAAACAGGCATTTTGTTTTCCTTCCGTTTATCTAATTCTTCACATTAGTTACCGAAGTCATATATAGTGTCTAAATTTAGAGTCACTGCCATTACTGCTTTCATAAGCCATCTGCTGTATTCTTATTCTGCTTAAAAAGCCATAAACCAGGAGGTTCCTTATCCTTAACTGGCCAAAGTTAAGCAAAGGAAACAAAACCCAAATTAGCCTTCTAATTAGTCAAGCTTGCTTCTCTGCTGACAGTCAGTCTTGACTCTTTTCTAGCATACCTTGTAATTCACGTATCCTATTTGCTTTACTGACTTCTCAGGGTGTTACTGTTAGAAGATTGGAATACAGCAACAGCAGTTCAGTAATAATTGACTTATGTGGCTGAGAGCATAGCCATGAACTGTTTCTAGGATCATCTTTTATGGTATATGGCAGAACATCAAACTGATTACAAAAACAACTCTCCTGGTTTGACAATCCCCATTTGAATCTCTGTTGATTTTACTGTAGGCTTTACTGTTAGCATTTATTCACAGAATAAGCAGAATTGACCAGCAATTGACAAAGAAGAGATTGCTCAATCTGTTATGAAATCTTTAGACCAGCCTGTGATTTTGCACAGTTAAAACCAATAATGATCCAGTATCTGTACAGATATTGTTGTTGGCATTACATGCAGCTGCATAGTTTTGAAATTAAAGCCTGCAGTTTCAATGAAGATTTCAATGCACTCTGTAAGAATGTTGTTTCATGCCCTATTTGGAAAGTTAAATAAAGGGCAAATGCTTTAAATCATTTTATTCACATTTGTCTGTTGGGTGTTGTGCCCCTACATGAGTATCGTCCAGCCTGAAACCTCATTGTAGAATTGTAAATAGTTCAGCAAGATTCTGTTTGTACTAATGCCAGCTAGGGTTGTCACTAAAAGCAAATTGTACTACCAAACCACTGTGAATTTCATGAGATGTCCTGCCAGTATAGATGCTAGAAAGCACCTCTTTGTGCAGCTATTTGGCCAAAGCAGGATTTCACACAATGTTTTGACATCACCTGCAAAACTTAAGACTGGTTTAATTATACATACTCTACTTTTCCATCTCAAACTGTTCAGCTAGATTCACTCATTACTTGTCTTCCTGTTGAGAGGAGGCTCATTTAAACAAGTCATGTTACATGCCCCTTTTCTTGATCATTTTGTCTTTTTCCTGCCTCACCACAGCTTCAAAGTTATTAATGTTTATGATACTCTGTGCGTGAGCTTTCTGCCACTCCTTTCCCTTCCACAGTGTTCAGGAGCTGTTGAAATAAAGCTAGAAAATAAGGTATTGGATCATTGATCTATAAATAAATGGCATTGGTCTCCTACTGATGACAATTTTTCAGAGTCCATGTTTTCCTTCTGAGGCCACCTTAATTTCACTGGGCTTTGCTGGTGGATCTGATCACACACATTTTCCTGACAAAATCAGTATACTCCTGTGTTCTTAAAAGCAATGCATAGCATCTAATGCAAAGACTTTTATTTGCAGATTTTTAACTTTCAACCCTGTCATGCTATCAGGCTACTTGAGCCAGCTGAACCCATAACCATTTAAGAAAGTTAGATAAATTTCTTAGTGGAGATGTGATTCTGAAAATAGAAGGAAGTGATTTCTTCAGGAATATGCCAACTGTGAGCTGTGTTTAGTTCCAAGTGACAAAGGTGTTTTAAGGTGCTTTCCTGTGTGATCCTGCTCTGGCAGGGGGATCTTTCAAGATCACTTCCAACCACTAACATTGTGTGATCCTGTGTAAGCGAGCTCCAGCCAAACAGAAAACTGAATAAATTAGATTTTTGCTTTCATACCAACCTTGAAACAGTAAGAACAACATAAAATACTCTTAGTTCCTCTTCTCATATCAAATCAGTGATGTGGGTGCCGTGGCTAATATATCTGCCAGTATCATGGTTGTCTAGAATTATGGATACTTACAGTGACATCTCAACTGTCATTGAAGCAGCATGATTTTCTCTTCCCATGTTTCTAACTTTTGGCATATCTCCTGTGACAGATTTGTCAGGTCTCTACAGCATTGAAGATTTCAGTATGGTAGTTTTGTGGTGATTGAAGTGGGAGCCTAATACGGCTCTTACAAAGAACATTGGTGGTGGTATCCTTATTGACTCAAGTGAAGTCAAAATGACTTCAGGACACAGGTCAACCTGACCTGGATTTAGATTTCTTTAGGTTGACCAGTGTGCTATGTTCATATTTTAGGTAGCATTTTCTTCATTAATTAAAAGTGAACAGATCCAGGAACTAGTCAGATTTGATTTTTGCTTCCTTTAAGGGCCTTTTTTCAAACACTGTCACTATGAGACTTCTTCACTGATCTTCTCATGTCCCTTGGAGAGTTTTGGGTTCCTAATCACTACTGAACTTTGTCTCTTCAAGTTAGCACGGTGCTGATTTTCATATTTTCTTTCAGCTCACACTTTGTTCTTGTTTAATTGCCAAAAGTAATAGTCATCCAAATTCTAAACACAACTAACCAAAGTAGTTTATTCTGTGACTAGAATTTACCAAATAGATTTTTTTTAATAGCAAAGCATCACATTTATTTGCTGTTTCTAAAGGTTTTTATGTTTCTTATTACCAAACAATGTATCTGCAGCAGGAGGATCCTTTTATAAATGAAAAGAGAAAATTTAATTTGCAGTGTATTTGAATAAAAAATGGCATAAATTTACAATTGGGAAAAAATGCATTAAGTAGTTTATGTAATAGAAATCCAACACTCCTTTGGTTTACCTTTAAATGATGCATTTAATTTTAATACAGCAAACTAGAACTGATTGTACAGGTAGAATATAAAATTCACATGCTTCTGCTACAGAACTCATTATGTAGTTGACTAATACACCTTACTTTCATTATGAGGTTGACTAATCAACTTAATCCAACATCAAGTAATTTAATTTTATAATTTGTGTTCTTACTGAAAAAAAATAGAGCTGTTCAGCATGAGGTTTCTAAGTAATTAAAAAGAATTGCAGTACAGTTCTGCAGTACTTTCTCTAAATTAGCTATGGCTTTTGTTAATTTCCTCTCCACCTCTACTTGATCAGTCCTGCGTGTTATGAAGGGAAGGCAATTTGAGCTTTACTGCAACCTGATCATTCATGTTAAAAGACTGACATGTTATGAAAAGTAGGAGCTCTTGTCTTAACTAAAAATTTGTGTTTTAGCTACAGAAATTGCACTAGGAGTGGAACCTTTCACCCAGAAGGTCAGTCTATGTGCCTGTATTATGCCTAGGGAAATTGATGGGAGTCCTGCATGCAGCACTAAGCTTCTCACTATTTACTTTCCTCCTTTTAAAAATAAAGACACTTAGTAATTTTAGCTAAAGCATTATTCACATTAAGAACTTAGGCACTGACACAGATCAGGTGTTCCAAGAATCTCCAGAATCTGCAATCCAGATAACAGTGACTTTAAATCAGATTTCTGTCCATGACTCCTCTGGACTGCTTTCAGAAGTCAAGCCAGACAGCACAGGAGAAATGCATAAATGCCAACAAATCAAGTAACAGTTTTGGATTTTATATACAAGAGGTGAGTTCAGTTCAACATGCCTTGCAGCAGTGTTATAATTTGCAGCAGTACACCACGTGGGTTAAAATACTGGCACCTTGACGTAGTAACACTGCACAACATATACTTTAGTCAGTGATGCAGGACAGTGATAAATCAGGCTTCTGCAATGAATTCAAGGTAAAGGATCAGGTTAAATGTCAATAGATTGTGGGAAATTTACATGGCTTTTACAGAGATAAAACACTAACCAGCTATTTGCTGCATTTTATTCTTTGACAAGGAACTATTCTCACCTTGCGGCATTGAAAAGACATGAAGATATTTAAAAACAGTACAACTCACTTAGGTCACTGATCTTTCAGCTATGAAGCAAGAAACCAATTGTTAAGAAAATTACCTGGGAGATGGAATGAAAGCGAACAAGATCAAAGAAGTAAACTTTCAGGTTTTCAACCTTGGATTCAGATCTGAGATCTAGCAAGATGACATTATAGGATCGCCTCTGAGCTGTCCAAATTAAATAGAAGAATCAGGAAGCTCCAGCTTAACGGTCCAAAGAGGAATCTTGACCTACCAAGTCTAAGCTCAGAAAGGATAACTATGTAAGAGGACAGCATGAGGTGATTCATCTGTCCTGGGCCTTTGTAACTTGTAGTGAACATATATGTCTTAAGGGGAGAAAAAAACAGTATTTTAAATCATTGGCATTCTCGCACAGCCAAGTTCTTGCAAATAAACCTTCAATGACATGATCACACACTGTTTTCCCCCACAGGATTCCTGCAGTAAGTTGTCTAGTGAGAAGCATCACCTATGTAAGGTTTTGTTGATGAAGGCGAAAGATGTCCTGTGAAGGAATCAGGGAGCTGCAGGAAGAGAAGGAATCTTTTCCTTTAAGGCAGTTGAATCTTACTTACTCTGTATCTGTGTGAATACAAGCCAGGCTTCACTGATCATTTTTTCCTCACTTTGCATTCCTTACCCACTGGGTATTTGTGTTTGAAATCCTGGGACATAGTTCACTCACACATGCAGTAGTAGTGCTCATTGAAACCTGTATTATGGGATTATGTATAACAAAAAGGTTGGAAAATCAGATTCTAAGTGGACAAAATCACAATTTGGGGTTCTAGATGAGCAAAATAAAAAGAGTACAGTTTGGGCCATAATCTGTTTCCCACTTCTCCCTGTGCTTTAATTCCATCCTTTTATCAAAGAGATGAAATCTTAGTGAAGAAACAAACACTTAGGTGCTCAAAGTATTGAATTAGTGTGAAAGCTCCCTCCAGTTGTCTCCACACTCCGTGGCTGGCTAGCTTCCAAAGGCAGGCAGGAGCATTGCTCGCGAGGAAGCATTGCAGAAGGAACAACCATGTCCTAACCAGAAGGCATATAAAATTATGTTAATCGAAGTTGCCACATAGATCAATACTTACTTTTGATTACTGATGCTTATAAAGTTACCATTTATGGTCAGTTTCATTTTTTAAGACCTTCAGGGGCTTTGTCTTTACTCCCCTGGTTTTCCAATTAATTCCTGATGGATTTTGGAATTTTCATGTCCCGCTCATCTCCACTACCACTATGGCTACCTCCTTCTAGAAAATCTATTCTCCGAAGCTTATTGCTGCTAGAGTATTTCAAAGAAAGATGCCTCATGAATTTAATTTTGTGACTTAATACATGCGAAAGTCTTTTACATAAAAAGTGATCAGAGATGTTATTTCACTTTGAACAAATGCATATTGGAACACATTTGTCCCATTGTGATTTTCGTCTAAACTTTTTGGATCATACTACTGACAAAATTATGAAAAAAAAAGAATGTTGGAAAGGACATACTAGGTTTGAGCTGTTCATCAAACAGCTCTTGAAAAACACTTTGGAGTCTCATTGACTCAGGAAAATTATAGTACCCAGAAAGCACTAGTTAGCTTGTTGAAATGTCATGCTTAAAAGTGCTGAGTAAACTCAGCATAGGGCCTCTGGGATTCAGTATGTTGACAGCAATTATGGCAGCATATCAAGGATGCAGATTAGACTGAAATAATCTTTGAGTTTTGTCTCCTTCTATACAAATAAAATAATGAAATGTAGACTCATTATTTTAGTAACCAGATACAAGCTATTCCATCCTGCAGTCATGCTTAGAGTGGTAGCAATTGATGAGTATATCATGGATTGTATCTTGATCAGTTATGTATCGAATTGGGAGAACCACTGCTGTGGAAATGTGGTACTCAAGAATTTTTCTTCTGCTGGACCAGAAAGCCTGTGCAGAGCTTGTTGTGTGCTGGGGTCATATCTGGCACATTGGTGGGATGCTTCTGGAGGTATAAGCCATTTTCAGCCCATGAAACTCCTAGATAGCTGTAGCTGTAGATCTGGAAACTAACAGAACTGGTCTCCTACTGGGTACACAGTAAGCTCAATGCAAGAAATGTCTACTCTGGCAGCAACTGAAAATCTTTGTAGTTTTGACTCTTGAACTGTGAAAAAAATGAAATGATAGAGAAAGGAAGAATTTGAACTTGTAAAAAGCTATTGTTACTATTGCAATTGCTAGTCCTATGGTGTTTGGTCTTAGTCAAGTGTCATTAAAAGTGTCATTAAAAGAATCCTAAAGAGTAGGAAGTCCTTGATGATTCCTAACCTTGAGCAATTTTTAATTCTGCCTTGCTGCCCAATTACAGATCTCTGCTTATCCCCTTTGGGCTTCTGCCTTCGTGACATCCACTTTGCATCCCACAGTTTGTATGTATATGGGAAGCAGGATCTGTGTCTTTGCAAGAATCATTCCTCTCATGCATTGTAAGTAGAATGACATGACAGAAAACATCACCTTAGTCAGAGCAAGGTAGTTGTGTACTTTGGTGTCCTTGTCAAATTACTAATTGCAAGGTTTTAGTGTTTGAAATGGAGAGTTGCTTAAGAGAAGAAGGTGACCTCCCTGCTAGCAATACCTGAATACTGATGAGCTTATTCACTTCCCCTTTGAGGCAGTTGTAACAAGGGGGATAGAGGGGCAGTTAGATTTCACTATTAACAATAAATGGGGGTCAGATTATTTTTGCGATTTTAACAACTGTATTTTGTAAATACACTAAGGATGTAATCCAAAATACTCTCTGGAATCTGCATCAACAAACAAAACAGTTTCTAAGTGTTTAAATAGACCAGTCCTTACCAGCTACTGATATTAACAGCACAACTTAACATCTTGTTTACATAGGCTTTCCTGTTTGCAGGCTTTATCTCTTTATGGTACTCACCGTATAATGAGAAATTGTCTGTGTCAGTGCTTATGTGCATTAATGTTGTTTCTTAGGGGCTACACTGCAATGTACTTAGCTGCCCTCGCTAAGCACTTGGGAGAGTGCCATTTCTTGGAGCATTGCCTGAATTGTAGGCACATTTCCTGAAATGGGTGCAGAGAGGCTCAGGGAGAACTCCAGTTCACCCACCCACCCATCTTTTCTCTGGCCAGCACCAGCTGATAGTATCTAATTTGCTGTATTTACAGGCTGAACAGGAAATGGAAGAAACCATGACTGAGGTGTAACTTTAATTCATTGCATTTGATGGTGGTAACAGTACCTGCCTTACCTGCCCAGTACACTGAAGTCAGTCTCAGTAGTATCTTTGAAACAGCTCAGACACTACACGTGCTTTGGAGAACTCGCTGTGTGAGATCTCTGACCTAGGACTTGGCAGATGAACAGACTGGTGTGACTCACTTCAGACATGGAGAAATGACTTTATGTGATACGAAGGCTTATAATGAGTGGTTTTGGATTAGGAATGTATTATCTAAGGTTTATAATGTATTTTGTAGTGCATAGCTCTACAGATTAGAACGCAAGGACAGACTACAATGGGTCTTATAATTTATCATAACAATGTCCAACTGAAAAGTCTATGCAGATGCCTCTGATATGATGCTTTTAGCTTATCTATGAGTGCTAATGTTCATATATAACTTAAAGAGTATGTTTGCTTTGGTTCTAAAAACAGAGTTATAGAAGCTTTCAAAAGTAAAAATGCTGTTTTGAGATTCATCAACATTATGTCTCAGTAGTTCAGGCAGCTCCATGCTTGCTGTAGGTATTAAATTTCCTCACCATAAGTGCCAGAGAAGGCTACAGAGAGTAATGCAGGTGTTAATATTTCTAACCAGCCTTTCTCTTATTTTCTTCATAGTAACTTGTACAGAAATAGATTTCATCAGCCATAAGACAAAAAGGAAAACTGCTTTTGAAAAAAATCCATTTAGCAATAAATTTGCCAGTTTCCTGTAGTGATTATTCAAATACTTTCTGTAATGAATGAGAAATAAATTATAATCTATTTTTGGTTAGTTTTATTGATTCGTTGAAAACCGCTTTGCTTGTTGAGAGTTTGAGTGAACTGATCACAGTGCCCAACCACTTGTTTGTGAAAACCTGCTTTCTGAGAATTACTGAGTGATGTAGAAAAATTCCCTAGGCTCCCTAGTAAATCTAACACGGTGTTTGCAATTACTGCTTTGAGCCAAATGCAGCTTCTAGGGAAATCAGTGGAAGAACATGTGCAAGCACAGGCTACATTTGTGAAGAGCTAAGACAGTTCCTGGGCAGAGATCAACACCTGGGTTATGTTACATTGCCCAGACATATTTACTTAGTCCTAAAAATACACTTTATCTCCCTTGTCAGAGGAAATAATGATCATGGAAACCTGCAAATCTTAATATTAGTTTTGATTTCCATTTTCAAAGCTATTCCTTGGCCATGTTGTTGTCTTCCACTGAACAGAGGAGGATCAAAGCCGGGGAAACAGTAGAGAAAGCCAAGTTGATCCCATACTTCATAAAGCAAAATAAAATTATTTCTCAGATAATTGCAGTAATTTCTTTATAACCTTTTCCTTAGATACTGACTTGACAGATTCTTACCTATTAGATTCTTGGGTTTTAGCTCAAGAAGTTTGAACATTAAAGTATTGTTTCCAGATGAAACTGACCATGGGAAGTGCTGAATAAATTCCTTGTTTTGTTGCCTTCATGGATTTAGCTTTACCTATTAAACTGTCTTTATCTCAACCCACAAGTTATCAGACTTTAACTCTTCTGATTCTCTCTCTCTCCTTCCACCAGAGTGGAGGTGAGTGGCTGTTTGGGGCTTAGCTGCCAGCTGGGGTTAAACAAAAACTGTTGTAGAAAATAACTGATATTAAGATGTTTAGCTGTTAGTAGCCTTATCCCCATCACTAACACTTTTGCAAGCAGTCCTGTAGGCCCAAAAACCTTCAGTATATACCTCAGCATATTGCTAAGTTATGAAATTGTCAGATTTGATACTCAGTAGTGGTGGTAGGTGGAGGAGGCTGACATTCATAAGGACTGCTGGAACTTCTAGCAGAATGACTAAGGAGGAGTGTTGTACAAGGTGTCTCCAGTTCAGGCAAGGTTTAACCTTACCTATTACACTCCTGACTCATCACACCCAATACAACGGTGGTTTAATTTAGGAACTGTATCACAGGCAACTCAAATGCCCATACATCCAGGGTGGAGTGGACATCTGAGCTGTGAGACCAGTTTGTCAAGGACATACTATTAGGGCTGTGATTTCAGTGTCTGAAGTCACCTGGCATCATCCCAATTTTCTTCTTAGCAACAGAACTTGTGTGCTGATAGAGATATTTTCCTGTGTAATTTGTTCTTCTAGTGGACTGAACCTGATTGCTAAATACTCATGCTAGGCAAACCAGGAAATCCATGTCAAGTATTATTTTGCTTATTTACATTTGAGAGAGGCAAGTGTTATGATAATTAGATGCATGTGCAATAGCAAAATAATTCCTCAGCCTTTTCCAGAAAAAGTCTTCAAATGAAGAGGAAAGAAGTATCACTTGGGGATGCACTGTTCAATGTTTCCAGCAGCTGATCTATGCTAGGAGAGTTGCTGATACCTGTGAGATAACACTGTTTGTACACAAAATTAATTCTGAAATATGCAGTCATCAAATACACTGAATAATATTCATGAGCTGTTTGCATGTTGTGTACTCCTTAGTAACTGAGTTCGTAGTTGCAGGCTTCTTAATTTGATTCAAACAGTGTAGAAAGCAAATGTAAGATCCACATAAAAATAAACTTCACTCTTAATAGTTTAGAGAAAATGCGTTTGAAAATGTATGCACACATGGCAAAATACAGAGGGATTTGACTTCTGAACCAGACATCCCACTGAACAACAGGATGATTCCTGATAAGCTTATGGTGAGTGCACACAGAACACATGTGCTTTGGTATGATGCTCTATAGAGCAGATAAACAGGCTGTTTTCTATCCCATTCTTTTAAACAGTTAGCAAACCAAGCCAGTTATAGGAAACCAAGACATCCAGTACTGTTTGCTGACATCTTAAAATGCTTAACTCTGATGAACATTATGCTTTCCTTAATTGGCTTTACACTTCCTGGGGTTTTTAGTTTTTCCAGTAAATTTATTCTCTTCTGAAGTATTCATATATTTTAATGAATTAGCTATGTTGCATTACAAAAATACTGAGATTGAATTCATAGTTCTGTCAACTTCTTCAGAGGTGAGAAGAAGGCTTCTTCTGGTTCTGATTCCATTTTAAGCATTGATACCCTCTCCAGTGAAAGAAGCCACCAGTGTGGGGAACTGATAGCAATTTTATAGGAATTCCTCGGTGCTTTTAGGGTAAAGTTCCTCTATTTCTGCTTCAGATGGCCCATGTTGTACATGTGTGTTACACTTGGCAGATCTAGTTTGTAGCACATGGCCAGAGAACTTGCACATGTGCAGCAAGTGTGCCGTGCCTTGTGTATGTTGGAGGTCCTGTATGAGCCACCAACACAGCAAGCATGCAGGAGATCCAGCCTATCCAAGAAGAGGTTGGCATATCAGATGTGTTCTCCATTTGATGTGCACATGCAAAGTGTCTGACTTCTCAAGAAGCCATCAAGTTTGTGTGTGCTTTGTGCTATTTATGCACTGAACGTGTTATGAATTAATTGCATCTGGTAAATCTACTTCCTTGCTTCTGAGTAAGTGATAGAATATGCAGAAATCCCAGACAAGCTTTCAAATTCTTCTATTACCTTTGAATAACATTTCTGCGTTGAGAAAAAAAGAAAAGAACATCTAATAAGATTTTTTTTTCATGGCAGTTTCAGTGCAGATAACTTCAGAGTTGCAGAAATACCACTGTTTCCACAATCTCAGGAGCACAGAAGGACTAATCCACCTACCTGCTAGCCTCTGCAGACTGCTATCTGAACTTTTCACACTCAGCTATCAAATTTCATTCTGTATGCTAGTCTTTAGTATTAAAAAAAAAAGTGACAATTTAGGACATTTCTGTCTCAGAACTCATGCTGCCAACATTTTGATTTTGATTAAGAAAGAGCAACCGATAGAGTCCTGAGCATAGAAAGAATAAAATGATAGATTCCATTAGAAATGCATTGCTTTTTTTCTGAAAAAGGAGGGGTTTTCCTCTAGATGTTGAGAAACAGTCTAATCCTAAAGACACTGATGTTTGCCAGTACTTCTCACTGTTAATCTGCCAGTTGTAGTCAGTAATCTGCCAGTACCTAACACTTGCTAAAAAAAGAAAAATCCACATGCCATTGCAGGTACTGTTGTCACAGTGGTTTTCACAAGTGTTACAGAGGTAATTAATTGATGCAAGA
>WBNM01008462.1:24102-38926 GCA_013399055.1 Ramphastos sulfuratus | reverse complement strand
GCTGGCTAACAGCACAGCAGATGCAGAGACAATTTCAGCTTTCTACCACCTGTGGGCAAACCAACATCACCTCCAGGCAGGTGAAAGCAGAGAATACCTCTGACCTGCGCAGCAGCTCTAAGTGCTTGGATGGCTCCTACCTGAGCCCCTACGCTACAGCAACTCAGCTACTGCAGGACTAAATACTACTGTACCTGTAGGTCATCCTTGGGGGGAAAATATTTTGAGTAAGAGGTGCATTTTACAGAGAAAAACATTCAATGATCAGCATTCAGCAGGACACAAGGAGTCAGAAACAGCAACACATCACGCTCAGTAAGTACCCCACGGGGGCAGGGGAGAACTCATCTGATCCCCCAGCTAGCGACTGAACGCTGCTGCGAGGACCTGTGCTCTCCCCTCTGCCTACCAATCACTCTGTGCCAGGTCCTGTGACAAACAGAACTTGGGTATTTTCACCTCTAGCAGCCCTAAGCAGTTTTAGCTGCCTTGCTCCTGTCCCCTCTCCCCAAAGCAGAACACTGTCTCATTTAGCAAGTTGGTCTACAAACGTCTCGGCAGCAATTCAAAGACCAAGAGTGCTCAGTTCTTGGCATGGTGTGTGTAAAAATCCCAGCCACTGGAATAACTGGGGAAGGGATGGCTCTTGTACACCTTATTTTGCACCTGAGAAAAATCCCATGGGATGTGGAAAATCCTCAGTTCATAACAAGGATATTGCATTACAGGAAACTTATTGCAAACATGAAGTAAACAGGGAGAAAGTCTTCTGAATGACTACAATCCATGAGTAGTATTTTAATTAAGCCTGGCTCATGTTTTACAATCTGTAATTTTCAGCTCAGACTACTGCTCAATTACTTTGGATACTGACCCTGTCTTTTCATTTTACTGTTATTTAAAGTGAGTTTTGAAAGACTAAAGAGGATTGGCACCCTTGAGGCTCTGATTTTCATTTTCCTTCCATTTTATGGCATGAGTTCCCTGAGGGAAGCAGGAATAACAACAAATAGCAAAACCACTGACAACAGTCTGCAGGTACAGCAGATCAGTTTGCCCCAGCAGTTTTTTATG
This sequence comes from Ramphastos sulfuratus, assembly GCA_013399055.1. NCBI lineage: Eukaryota > Metazoa > Chordata > Aves > Piciformes > Ramphastidae > Ramphastos > Ramphastos sulfuratus. The sequence continues at coordinate 37,852 of WBNM01008462.1, read as the reverse complement.
TTGAAAAAAAATTAAAATAAAAGTCAAATATTATTGAAATACTCAGGAAAGGAATAAGCTGAAGTGAGGAACAGAATCATAAATGTGTATTTAAGAAAAGATGACAAACACTAAAACTTAAGAAACAGGCAGACACAAATATGCTACAAATGAGATCTGAAACCAAACTTGAGAAGTACTTTAAAGGGAGCAATAATTTTAAGGGGAAAAAAAACGACCCAGTGAAAACAATTAACAAAACCAGGAGGTGAAAAACCAACAAAAAAGAACAACTCAGACAGATAGAAAGATGATAAAGACTTGAAGAGTTTATTGGAAGGAAAAAAAAGCAGATATAATGGGACGGTGACAGTCATCTCTTACAGTGGTAGCAAGCAGTAACTGAAACAAAACTACATCATCCCTGCCCTCATGTGGTACAAGAGTTCTTATGACCATTTAAATGCAGTCATGAAAACAAACTACTGAAAGCTGCCAACAGCATGGACTGGTGTGCTACAGCTCTAGGTTCATCTGAACAGGTAGGTACAGCATATCACAAGAAGGGTTATTTCTGCTTCTTAATAGATGTCATACTAAATGCTCCTTATGGATGAAACAAATTCCATCTAAAAAGATGGAAAAAAAAGGAACTTCTGCAATTAAAACACACACAGACAATGCAATGTAGCATGAGAGTTCTCTTAGAGGAAAAGAGAGAAAGCAAAGCTAAATGATGCCACGAGAGTATCTGTCAAGTGTTACAGAACAGCTTCCTGTTGGTTCAGACTGAAATGGATTTACTCATCTAACTTCCAGCAACAGCCTGAAAGGACTGAACCAATCAAGGCAGCCTACTGTCAGCTTTGTTAGAGCAGAGAAATGCACTTGGAAACAAAGCTCCAGCCCTGACTGCCACCTGCATGTATCTGGCCCTTTTCTGAGACATCCTATGGAGGAAATGTGACCTTTAAAAAATCCCCATGTACTTCACACAAGAAACCCAAAGCCAGAGACTGATGTGTGGCCACTGCCACAGCCAATTCAAGCCCAGAGGTGACTCTCATCACAAAAAAAGCCTTACAGACCAACTGGGCTATTTGCAGATTGAGATTTGAGGAGCTAATTAATACCCTAGAGCTGCTTATATTTCAGATGCCATTTCTTATTTAGACAAGGAAGGTGAATGAGTAACGCTGAGGGTTAGGTCAGGTCCTGATTCACATCTGCCCCTGTACCATTTATTTACTGCCCTGGCTGGAACTGCTTCCTAATACTTTTAAGGCTCGTGGAAAAAAGCAGTAGTTAGAAGATTTCAAACCAACAGCGTGGATTGCTGTCTCTAAAGTAGAAAGAGTAGGTGTTGCAGAGGTTTCCTGCTTTCTGCTGATGGATAAGAGACCACAAGGAGTCACTAAGGAGAACAGATAAAGGCCGAGGCCCTTTGTCATCACCTTCTAGCGGCTTCACAATCTGAAGCTTCTCTGGCAGGTAGGAGCGGCTGCTGATGGACATTCCTGAATATCCAGTGAACTCTGAAAACCTTGAGTGAGTTCCCAGAGACATGATGCTCTCCGTGGGGGTAACGGAGCCGCTGTGGAGCTCTCCCTTCTCTGCCAGCTCCCGCAGCTTCCTCTCCTGCTCCTCCTCGAAGAACTTGCGCTCCGAGAGGTAATTCTCCCGCCGCAGGGACAGCCTCCGAAGGGCAGTCTCTAGGTCACTGGAGCCCGGAGTCCCAGGAGTGCCAGGCTTCTTCAGCCTGTCCTCATTCCTGAAACGTTACAGGGCACACCAAACAAACAACAAAAAACAAGAGGGGAAGAAGAAAGAAAAGCAAAACTCTTAGAGATGCTTAAAGCTTCCAGGTGACAGCTCAGAGACCTTCAGCAATACCTTTAAACTTCTACACCTGGGAACCACCTGCCCAGAGAGCTCAGAGCAAACTTCAGTGCTTTCTGTCTCTTCCATGCTAAAATGGCTTTGCATCCTTGTGCTGGTTTGAGGCTAACTGCAATGTTTTAATGGAGAAAATTATATTCTAGGCTGTGAAAAGCAAACCTTGGTGATGTCTGCTTCACTCATAGGCTTGCTGAGAGGTAAAAGAACAAGAACATAAACGTAGGTAAGACACAGGCTCAGAGAGTCTCGGGCTCTCTAGCTTTTTGCCTTCTCTCTGCCAAGTAACCAAACTAACCACTCTACTTCTAACCCCCCCTGGCCCATCTTCCAAACTCACCTTGTGTGTAAGCCAGACCCTGGGGTAAGGTAGAGGGGTGGGAAGGAGGTGGGAGGGTGGTTGGGAGCCCCTCCTGCGGACTCTGATTGCTGGGAGGGAGATTGTGTTTCTGTATTACCTTTATCTTGTCTACGTCTGTAACTATCCATGTCTATTGTGTATATTTCTGCTCCTACATTGTGCTGAGCTGTGAATATAAAGCTTCACCCCTTCACTTCCAGCCAGCTGAGTCTAGTCTGGGTGATGTTACAAAGCCGAGGCAGGGGTGGGGAGGGAACTCCAAAACCATCACAGTCCTACTTCCTGCCTGGAAAAGCTGTGCTTTACTTAAGAGCTTCCTCCTACAAAGAGATAAGAGATGTCTGCTTGCTGTGTGCCTCTCCCAGCTGCACCAAGTCAAGCAAGCAGGCCACAACTTTCAGGGCCAATGCTGCAGGAACACCACAGTGAGTCACAAGAGTGCATCATGCTGACAAATGTTCTTTGTTTAGACATATTAAGTCATTTGTACTGGAAACTATACACAGCAGAGTGTGGAACTGTGCTGGGGGAAGGGACAAGTACCTGGAAATGCAAAGTTCTGATGGGTTTCACAAGTTTTCATATCAGGTAACCTACACACACACTTTCCTTATTTTTAGGCTCAAAAGAGTTTGCTGTAGCTGCAGCTTAGATCAGAATCCCTGGGTTAATGGAAGCTGGTGGGAATTCAATGAATTGGAAGTGTTGACCCACAACTGGCAGAGACAAAGAGCTGTTTGACATCGCCTGGCGATGCTGCATCTCAGCACAGGCACAGGTTAACAGCTTCAAAACCCTTTCCCTTTCAAAACATGTGAGAGCTCAGGAACTGCAAGGACAAAGTGCAGTAACTGTGCAAGGTGTCTATCACTGTGTTAACTGCACCCTGTGAGGCAGAGAGGAAAAGGGAAACACTTTACACCAGCACCACAGCCACGTGGGTACTGACCCATTGTCAGACTCTGTCTCGAGGATGATGCTGTTGGTCTTGTTGTCTATCATCATGTTGGAGATGTCTCCTCCATAGAAGCTGGAGCGTGGGGTGCTGACACAGCTGGAGATGAGCGAGTTCATAGCAGAGGACTGGTTGGAGCCTGGGATGTTCATGGGGGAGGGAGTCATGGAGCGCTGCTTCACCACCTGGTTGACGTTCCTCACCGTCTCAAAGACCCTCCTCTGGTGCCTGGGCAGAGACAGGCACACTCACCACATGCACACACCCCCCTAACAGCTTCCTCAGGAGCTCTCCTAGTCACAGCTCCACCAACCACCTTGTCTTTAGTTTCTGTACAGTACTATACTTGGGGTCCCATCCTCCATCCACCTAATCACAGAAGGTCAGCTATCCTCCTTTGGTGCATGCACAGCAATATAAAAGACATTCTAGAGAGTTCAACTATCTGGCAATTGGATTACTCTGGAAGGATAAAAAGATCCCATGGGGTTTGAGTGTGTTCTCCTCTTTCTGATCTTTCACTTTCTAGTCAGCATTTCACTCTGCCAAAGCCTCAACTCACGCTCACAGGTTTAAGTGTACGTCAAGCTTCTTACAAATATACTTAGAAGGTCTCTGCAAAGTGGCTCCTGTCCCTCCCCTGACTGCTTTCTTTGTGAACTCTCTTTCTCTAAGCAGCCCTCTAAATGAGATTATCTTGTTTCAAATTAGCCAGCCCATGTTTTGGACAAATAGGTGAGATAAACCTATTGCAGCACACATGCAACTGGCATCAGCGGGGCCATTTCTGCCAGGCTGGACCTATCTATAGCTTTGGGACTGGCATGAGTACTTGTGTCAAACTGCTTAGTGTTTCATTCAGGACTTTAGCACAGGCATAAGGGGCATCACCACTCCAAATCCCTGCCTGCACTGCTGTTCCCTCTGTAACAACTGAATTAGATGGTAATTATCTGGTAAATTCTACTATAAAACCCGAAGACAGAATCTGTCAAATTGAACTCATCCCCTGTATTAACTGAAGAAACCCAGCACAGTAAGACTGAGAAAAAAAAAAAAAAAAAAAAAAAAAATCAAACCTTTTCTCATTCTCAGCACTCAAGAATGAGGACAAAAAGTTCCTAAGACAAGGCAAAACCTACATGGAAGTGTTTCCTTTTGGTAGCTTTAGCAGAAAATGCAATCATGCCAATAACCAACAATTCCTTTCCCTCTCAATCATTCACACTCTGCTGGGAGGAGCAGAATTCCAAGCACAGCTCCAGGTTGGTTGGGGAATGGCTGAGAGCAGCCCTGAGGAACAGGCCCTGGGGGTCTGGGGTGATGAAAAGCTCAAGATGAGCCTGCAGNCTAGTGGGAGGTGTCCCTGCCTATGGCAGGGGGTTGGAACTGGATGATCTGTGAGGTCCCTTCCAACCTTACCATTCTCTGATTTATTTCTAAAAGCCTAGCTTAACAACTTCCTGCCTTTTCCCTTCTCAAACAACAACTGCCTGCAGGTCTGATGGATCAGTTAGGAACCAAAGCCCTGCAGTCGTACGCGAAGTCTGGAGAGTCAGGTTCGTCCAGATGCAGCTCCTTCCTCATTGACCCTTCTATCTCTGCTGCCAACGAGTCCTGGGGAACACAAGCACAGAGGAAGACAAACAGCACGCTGTTAACAGCCTGGCACCCAGAAAAGAATGACTCAGGTAGAGGAATAACTGAAAAGGTGTCATCCCAGGAAAAAAGGAGGGCTTAAAGGCTGCTCAAGAGTTGAGGCCAGTTGAGAGGCTTCCCTCTTTCTTCCTCCCTCATCTGGCTGAGGGGGGATGCACATTCCCCAGGATTTAAATGTACCACACCAGGTGGTACCAGATGCTACCAGATTATATACATCAGTCACAAATGTTCTTTTAATGAACCTCTGAATCTTCTCTGGCCCTAACCCAAGAACATGTTTAACCTGCTCATGAGACTTTGAAAAGCATTTGTAATGTTACATCCCTAAGGGCAGTGAAGAAATGTAGGAAGCTCCTACTTGAAATCAGTCACCAGAGTACAACAGATGTGTAAGAACTGTGTGACAGCCAACTAACGCCACCCATGAGGCACAGAGTAAGCTGAGAACCTGCACAGCACCGCTGCTTCGGAACCAGGTGTGACAAACGAGTCAGTCAGGTGTCCTTGAACACTGCATTTCACCCGTGCTCATATCTGGCCTAGCATCCTACCCTTGAAGTTGCAGGACAGCTGCAAATAGATTTCCTCTGGTCTGCTGTTTTCTGTTGTGTGCAGGTTTTTTGTTCAGTCTGCTTACCATGGGGAAGAGACCAAGAGAGTGGTACCGACGTGATATGGCGTTGGGCATTGTCTTGTTCCTAAGGTTCTTCAGCTCTTCTTGAGCCTCATGAAGCATTTCCATGCACTCTGCATACTTGTCCTCCAGCTCTCGTAACTGCAACACACCCAAGACAGTCCAAGATGTTATGGGCTGTACTACAGACACAGTGAGTCTAGTGCAGAACAACAGGAAGAGATCCTGTTGATGTCTTCCCTGCAAAGGAGTAACAGAATCCCAGAATGGTAGGGGATCATCCAGTCCAACCCCCTGCCAGAGCAGGATCAGGCAGGGCAGGTCACCCAGGAACACATCCAGGCAGGTTCGGAAAGTCTCCACAGAAGGAGACTCCACAGCCTCTCTGGGCAGCCTGCTCCAGGACTGTGTCACCCTCACCACGAAGAAGCGTCTCCTCACGTTGAAGGAGAACATCCTGTGCTCTAGCTCATCCCCTTTGTTCCTTGTCCTGTCACTGGGCACCATCAAAAACAGTCTGGCACCATCATCTTGACACCCACCCCTTGGATATTTATAGGCAAAGCATGAGCTCAATCCTTGTGAAGCACCAGAGCTATAAAAGGCCCATCAGCAGGAAAGCCTCCATGGGCATCCTCACCTCCGACACCACACAGGCCAAGTAAAGACACATCCTGATGGGCTTAAAGCTTAAATTCATTGCCTTTTGTACATTTTGTGAGTGCAGCACCCACCAGGCAGCCCTGGGCTGCTTCAGTTTATGCACTGAACAAATGCAGTCTGAGTGAGCTCTTCTGTGCTATGGCACTATTCAGAACAGGTTTAAATGAGTAGCCTACAGCAGGCAAGCTCTGAACAAGCTCCTGTGCAACCCAGAAGCCTCAGTTGTTCAAACTTGTGCTAGCTGAAGGAGAAGAGAATAGGAAGGAAAGGTTTTGATCTCTACCAGGAACAGCAAAGCTCCTTCACTCCATACATGTCAGGCAAAATTATTTAATGCTTCTGATCCAGCTTAGACCAAAACCCTCGCGGTAAAGTGAACTATTGGCCTACTATTAATTATTGTAATCCTAATTAAGGTACTCACCTCTGCTGTAAGCTGTCTCTGGGCATCTTTAGCAGCTCCCAAATGCTGGACAAGTTCCTCATTTTCAACTGCACACTAAAACATGCCAAAAAAAAAAAAAGGTTACAAATACTGTGATGTTTGTCCTCTGCTGGTGTTTGTATCCTATGCCACAGGGAAGTAAGAAAACTGGAACTTTTCACAAGACCCTCTCTGCAGCAATGTTAGTCCACAGGTCAATTCAAAAACATTTAAAATGTTAACCTGAGAAAGCTCAGCATTAATCTGTGCCTTGCTAAATGGACCTACAAAACAAATGCCCACTGGAACACTTGCACTGACATTCTGATGTTACTGAAGCCATTCAACTCTAGGCAGAATTTCACATCTAATATTTGCAATGACACAGTCACAGAATGGTAGGGGTTGGAAGGGACCTCTAGAGATCAGCCAGTCCAACCCCCTGCCAGAGCAGGATCACCCAGGGCAGGTCACACAGGAACACATCCAGGTGGGTTTGAAAAGTCTCCACAGAAGGAGACTCCACAACCTCTCTGGGCAGCCAGCTCTAGGACTCCAGCACTCTAACAATGAAAAGCTTTCTCCTTCTGTTCCCATGGCACCTCCTCTGCTCCAGTCTGCCCCCAGTGCCCCTTGTCCTGCCACTGGACATCCCCGGCAGAGCCTGGTGGTGTCCTCCTGACACTGCCCTGCACATCTTCAGCACAGCACTGAGGGCAGCCCTCAGGTTTCTCTGCTCCAAGCCCCCAGTCCCAGCTCCCTCAGCCTGGCCCCACAAGAGATGTTCCACTGCCTGCAGCAGCTTTGTGGCTCTGGGCTGGGCTCTTTCAAGCAGTTCCCTGAGGTCCTTCTTGAACTGAGGGGCCCGGAACTGGACACAATATTACAGATGCATCCTTTAATAAACTGATGCTTTCTAGTCATGTAGACTAGATAATAAATGTCAAACAAGGTCACCCAGATAAGGAGGCTGGAAAATTCCCTCCAGGCTCTTAGTTTACAGAGGACTGTAACTTGTCTTCCAGCTACAAGAGTAGCAAGTCACAAAGGATTCTTGCAGCTGCTTCCTTACAGCTTTGGCCTTCTTCTGCAGGTCAACTATCTGTGAGAGCAGGTGAGTGATTTCCTCCTGCTGCCGGGCAGCATCTTCTGTCTTCTTGGCTAACTCCTCAGAGATATTGGCAATCTGGATGTTGGCATCCCCTGGGAGGCAAGTGGTCAGTTAGCATCACAAGAGCAGGAAAGCAAACAGCAAGATGTTCTCCTGCAATGGCACTGCTGCGTTCAGCAGAAGTCTGCCCCAGCACACAGCAAAGTGCTTCTGAAAAACAACAGCAGGACACAAAAGCAGAAAGACACCAGGTCCCCCTGCTGCAAATCAAGCTGCACTGTCCTATAACACTTTTCCAGTGCAGAACTCTTTTGCAGCTGAGATTTATTCAGCTCAGAGTCAGAATTTTCTGCTGTGAAATTTCAGCCTTATGTTTTCTCATCGTGGCCATTTACATAAGGAAAGTAAGTACCACAGGAGGGGTGTTGGAAGGGACCTCCAATGATCATCAACTCCAATCCCCCTGACAAAGCAGGGCCATAGAATCTAGCTCAGGTTTCACAGGAATGCATCCAGGTGTGTCTTGAAGGCCTCCAGAGGAGGAAACTGCACAACCTCTCTGGGCAGCCTGAGCCAGTGCTCTGGGACCCTTACAGTAAAGAAGTTCTTCCTCATGTTGAGGTGGAACCTCCTGTGCTGTAGTTGCACAGAAGGAGACTGATCTGACTCAGGTTTGGGTGTTGGTTTTTTTTTTTTAATTAAATGGCACTCTCTTGAGTGAGAAATGAGAAGCAGTTGGGACATACTTAGCTCTTTGACACAGTCGTTGACAAGCTGTTGTTCCTTCTCTTCATAAGTTATGGTTTCTGTCTTCAGCTGACAGGCCTGGTCAAGAGATCCACATCAAATATGGCACATTAGCAGGTCTGCTCTTTGCCAGTCTGTTGCTGCCCTCCCATCTGCTCAAAGGCAGGCTTTTCTAACCACCCCTCCAGCAAGAGGAGGAACTACACTCACTGCCTGCCCCCCTTCGTGTTCTGGACCAAGGAGCCAGGTGAAGGCTCAGCAGAGCCACGACTCTGCAGAAACGTGGCACCACTGTCACCACGTTCCACTAGATGTCACTTGTGGATTTTGCACTGAAAATACAATAAAAAGCCCTGAGCATACAAGAGAGCAGCAGGCAGGGCTGGAGCTGGCCACCTGGCCAAGGCCAGGTATCACCAGATACCAGCTGGCTCAGTGCCTGCTTTAAATGCCCCACTCCAGTGCTCATGCATTTAACACCCACTCAGGGGAAAGGTCTGGCACTGCAGCTGCCTACCCCACAGAAAACCTCAGTGCTGCCTCCCTCCCTGTGCTGCCTTTTCTGCTCTGCTTCCAGGGGTGCCAAGAGGACTGTGGCTACAGCCAGCTGGCTCCGTCGGGCAGCCCTTGGTGGGTCTGTGATCTCTTCAGAGTGCTTGTGACCTGAAAGGACACAGCCTGCATCTGTAGAGAACTGTGGAGCTCAGGGGGGTTGGATCTGGCTGCATCTTGTGCCTTGCTGTCACAAACTGCATCTCCCTGCAAGCCAGCACTATGTGGGGTTCTCCTAGCAGCTCCTGATGTAGTCAGTCACACTCTGAGTTCTAGTCCTGCCTTCACTATCCTCAAGCCACCTACTACTCACCTTCCTTGCACAACTTCTTCATGAATCATAAAAGCATTTAAGTTGGAAGAGACCTTTAAGATCATCAAGTCCAATCATTAACCCAGCACTGCCAAGTCACCACTAAAGACAGCCCTCAGCACCACATTACACAGCTTTTAAATACTTCTAGGGGTGGTGACTCCACTTCCCTGGGCAGCCTGTTCCAGGCCTTAACAGCCCTTTCTGTGAAGAGATTGTTCCTAAACCTCTCCAGTGCAACTTGAGGCTGCTTCCTCTTGCCCTGCTACTTGTTACTTGGAAGAAGAGACCAACCCCCACCTGCTAGGACCTCCTTGCAGGCAGTCAGAGGGAGCAAGAGGTCTCTCTCCAGGCTAAAGAACCCCAGTTCCCTCAGCCACTCCTTGCAAGATTTGTGCTCTAGACCCCTCAGGTGCTCTGTTGCCCTCTGGACAAGCTGCAGCATCTCATTTTTTAGGCAGAAGCATAGAAAATAGAATTATTCATAAGAGATTAAATTCTGAAGTGTTCTGACAGAGAGGGAGCAGTACACAAGCTTTTTCAGGCTGTGTCACCCGGGAAACAAACACAACATCATCAGGAAGGAAAAGGTAAGAGAGCCACAGCTGACTGACAGCACCAAGCTGGGCTGGCAGTTTTTGACAAACACTGAATTTTTGACAGAGAGACCATGCCAGCCTACAAACTTCATGCTTGTGTCACAACTACCAGGTCAGACCCTTGAGATCCATTTAGGGGTGCAGTCCTGGGCTCCAAAACATGGCCACAAACCTGCATCTTCTACTGGCAAGAAAGCTTTGTGGGTAGCTTTGTATGGCTTCCAGGTTTCAACCTTTTCCTTCTTTAGAAGGGTAAGCGACAGCAACTGCCAAGAGATGTGTGTCACAGGTGCCCTTAGCTAGACAATCTCAACTTCCAGTACACACTTCTCAAGACCTGTGTGTTGAAATGAACATCTGTACTAAGCAAAACACAAGGGGAGCAATCTCACCTCAGATCTTAGCACTACATTCTCCTCTTCAAGGTCCTTGAGTTTCTTTTGGAGAGAATCCAAGTGGAAGTAGTTCTGGACGGAGGAGGAAGATTCATTCCTCTTCAGCCTTGTAATGAAAACAAGAGTTTTAACACACTTTCACCTGGATTATGGCCAGGGTGACAGGAACAGTCTGAGCAGAGGTCTCAGAACCAGATGGAGCCGCACAGAATCGTAAAACAGTCTGGGTTGGAAGGGACCTCAAAGGTCATCCAGTCCAAGCCCCTCTGCAGTCAGCAGGGACATCCTCCACTAGATCAGGTTGCTCAGAGCCCTGTCAAGCATCATCTTGAATATCTCCAGAGATGGGGCCCAACCAGCTCCCTGGCAAACCTGTTCCAGCACCCTCCTGGTAAAAAGCTTGTTCCTAACATCCAATCTCCACCTGCTCTCCCCAGTGTGCAGCACAGCTTGCTCACACCAGTGTGTCTGGGCAGCAAGACATTTGCAGTCACTTTTTTTTTTTTCCAATGTGTGCACTGCTCCACTCATGTCCTACAGAACAGTTACACAACCAAGGCTATGAGAAATGAAGCCATCTTACTACAGGGAGCAACCCAGGAGCTTCCTGACGAACACTGCATGCTTCACTGTGACGCAGCAATGACTCTGCAAGCAAGGGCAGACAGCCCCTTGGAGCCTGCTGTGCTCTTCAGCCAGGTAACTGCCTGGAACCCAGCCTAGGAGCCATCAGTGAGTTATCTCCCTCTGCTTGGAATTTTTCCTCAGCACCCCGAGGCCCTCCAAGAGCAAAGGTCACCGTGCAGCATGCTGTGGCACAGGTGCAAAGGTCCGTGGCACAGTGGGCTCTGCAGCTGGCACCTCCACCTGTCTCACCACCACGCTGACTCAGTTCCTGTGGGAGCTGCAGCACTGTGCCAGCAGCCTCCTTACACAGTGTCCCCTCCCGACTCTTGCTGGCACCTGGCTAGCCAGCTGGGCCAGCACAAATCTTTCCAGCTGGTGCCAGGCACTAAGCTCAGAGTCCTGAGTAAATAGTTCCAGCCAACACAGAGGCTGCTTTTCAGAGCTATGAAGGTGCCCAAACTCCATGTGTTTAGTACCAGAGAAGGTTCAGTGCTGCAGACTGATGGACTTACGGGGTGGAACAGACAGACTCTGGCTCACTCTCCTCAGCAGCACTGGTGTAGAACTGGAGCAGCTCATCTTTCATGGAGAGCTCATGTCGCAGCTGGGAGACCTGCACAAAGACCAGAACATGGATTGTCCAGGCACTGCTGAGGCCAAGCCAGCACAGATCAGCTAGTCAGGCATCCTCCAAGCACCATCCTCAGACCAAACCAAGAGGCCAAGGCAGGCCAGAACCAGCATTCCTCTATTTTTCAGAAAGAAAGAGTGAAAATGACCCCTTTTAAATTAGCCATGAAATGCACAGGTCTGTATCACTTTGCCACCACCTGTGAATGTGGCACCATTTGACCTGCTTAAAGGTCTGGGCAGAAGGTTCTGTCAGGGCAAGTTTGGAAGGTCCAAGAGATGTAAAGCTAAATTATTTATGCTATGATACACACACCAATAAAACCTTCACTTTATAGAACAAGAATGATTTGTCTGGGAAGCCTATGGGTTCCATAAATGAGAATTCAAGAAGTACCAAATAAATTCTACTCTCTCTTGCCCTTACAGACAGTTGTCTTAGTTGCCATTCTGCTCATATATTAAAAATTCAGCATTAATGGAAAATCTGAGACTTACTAAAGACAGATTTTTGACACAAAAAAGTGCCATGGCTTTGAAGCCTGATGAGCTCTGCTTCAAAAGCATCCACTGCTGGAGGAGTCCTAATGCCAGTGTGAAAGATGGCTGTTGACAGAACATATGGCCTGACATATCAAGCCACCTGCTAAGAAGCTTATTTCTGGTGGCACTTGTCCTAATGCCACTCCTGAGTCCCTCTAAATAAAAACAGATCTGGAGAGAGGCAGGCCATGCCTGTCCTCCACCTTCCTCACTCCAGTGCTCCCTTCTGGCTGGATGGTAGGGATGCATTGGCCTGCCCAGTCAGTGTAGGCATACATCCCAGTAACTGCCACACTGACCAGCACACAAACTGGTTTGCTCTCTGATGAGACTTGGGCAGCAGGCAACAGCTCTCCTCTGGGACAGGAGAGAATTGGTTTCCTGGCCAAAAAGGGTAGGTGACATTAAAAGATGTTACTCCTACATGTGTGCTCCACTACCATGGATCACACAGCCAGGACCCCTCCATCCATGCTTTATTTATCAGCCAAACTCAGGTACCAATCAACATCTCACAGCCCTCAGCAGTTTTAATCTTTCAATTCTTTTAATCCACTGTGGTTCATCTGAACAATGCAAGCAAGCAACAGTTAGTGAGGAAGACCCAAATGAAGGCTGAGAAAGGCCCGGGGGAAGAAGAGGAGCACACAAAGGGAGGCAGGAGAGGGGAACTGACTGGTAAGGCAATCAGGAGAGGGGAAGCATGCAGACAGCAGGGGAACAAGACAGGGAGAAGAAAGCTGTGGGTATAGGAGCTTAAAATAAAAAGAGCAGCTGGTTTCAGAGGCAAATGCACTCTGAGCAGAGCAAAATGCAATGGTTTGAAGCATTGCTCTTTTTTTCTTTCAAATCACCTGATCTGAGCCAACAGATCACATCACCTTCCTGATCACAGTCTGCCAAGTGCAGAGGCTGTAACAATGCCTGGGCAATGCTGCTAGCCACAAGATGCCCAGCCAATTAAGCACAAACAAGGTGAAGCTAAGAAGGAAAACTGCCCCCATGGGTGCAGACAGAGCACTCAGGCATAACTTCTCACCTCTTCCCTGATGTGGTCTACTTGCTCCTCCAGGAACTCATTTCTCTCTGTCAGTGACTTGTTCTTCTTCAGCAGCGACTGGCCAATGCGAGCAGCTAATTCCAAGTCCCGTTCTTTCTGTGGGGCAGTAACAAAAGAAAGCTTCTCTCAGGTGTTCTACTCACCAAAGTGTCTCAGGGAGGGTAAAATTGTCATGGGAAGGGAGGCACAAGCACCTGAGCAATGAAAAGATTTTTCTTTCTCTGAGGGCTTGGGTTGTTGGTTCTTGCTAATGTCATTTTTGGGTTCCTGCTTATGCTGACTTCTGAGCTACCAGGGTGCACCTGCAGCCCAGTGCCAGCCTGGGCTGCACCCAAAGCAGCATGGCCTGCAGGCTGAGACAGGACATTCTGCCCCTCTCACCTGGAGGACTGCATCCAGTTCTGGAAACCTCAACAGATGATGAAGGACATAAACTTTGGGTTTGAACTGGCAGAGGGGAGATTGAAACTGGATGTTAGGAGGAAGTTGTTTGCAGTGAGGGTGGTGAGACACTGGCACAGGTTGCCCAGGGAGGCTGTGGAGCACAGAAGCACCCAATGTGATCTTTGATCACATTGGGTGCTTCTGTGCTCCACAAC
>WBNM01008462.1:0-24066 GCA_013399055.1 Ramphastos sulfuratus | reverse complement strand
CTTCTGTGCTCCACAACCTCCCTGGAGGTGTTCAAGGCCAGGTTGGGTGAGGCCTTGAGTGACCTGTACTAGTGAGAGGTGTCCCTGCCTATGGCAGAGGGTTGGAACTGGCTGAGCTTTGAGGTCCCTTCCAACCTTACCATTCTATGATTCTATGAACGTGGATGGAACAGGTCCAGAGGGCCACAAAAATGATCATGGGACTGGAGCAGCTCTGCTATGAGGACAGGCTGAGGGAGCTAGGGGTGTGCAGCCTGGAGAAGAGAAGGCTCCAGGCAGACCTAACAGCAGCCTGCCAGTACCTGAAGGGGCTACAAGCAGGCTGCACAGGTACTGTTTGCAAAAGCCTGCAGGGACAGACAAAGGGCAATGGTTTGAAATCAGAGCAGAGCAGACTAAGATTGGATGTGAGGAACAAGTTCTGCACCATGAGGGTGCTAGAACACTGCAACAGGCTGTCCAGGGAGGTGGTTGAGGCCACATCCCTGGAGATATTCAAGGTCTGGCTGGACAAGGCTCTGAGCAACCTGCTCTGGTGGAGGATGTCGCTGCTGGGTGCAGTAGGATTGGACTGGATGGACTTTGGAGGTCCCCTCCAACCAAAACCAGTCTGTTCCACCCCCACTATTCAGAAAAGCCTGAGCCATGAGAGCCACTGAACCATGCCCAGGGAAGCCTGGCCTCAAGGGCTGCACTGAAACTACGTCAGTGGAACCAGAGCTGGTTTATTACAGCTTTGTCTGAGAAGTTACTGAAGGAAGCAATTACATGACTTTGTAACACCATTTGCAGAATGACTTCAGAGGTTACATTTGAAAGAGGGACAGCAAAAACACCAAAGAATGTAGATGTTTCTGTGCATTCTTCGGTTTCCACTTGCTCCACCTGGAAGCAGTGCAGGGGCAGAAGTGACTCCACCATGAGGAGTGTTCAGCTCCCATCCTCTGTGTACACACATCCATCACTGCTTCCACACAAACCCAAACCCTTCTCTTTCATTTCTGCAGATGTCCAAATCTACATGCAATGGTTACTCTCATGCCATGCTTGACCCCTTCTTCCCTCTCCCAGGGCAGAACTGGCAATAACCCATCTAGACCACAGGTACCAACAGAAACCTGAGCCTTATCCTGCTGGTGACTTCTGAGGAGCTAACACCTGGGGTTGCTATCCACCTGGCAGAGGACAATAAACTGCATGGAATTCTGCACCATTCATTAAGCTTTACTGTTCAGCATTTTCTTCTTCAGCTACTAGATCTTCACAACAGTGGGAAAACAGTGCTGGAATTAACTCCTCACCTGCCTTTAGTTTGACATCATTTGAGGAAGAGTTTTCTCATCGCTGCAAACACTGCTTGGGGCTTATTTACTGCCCTGACAGCCATGCAGAGTTTATGACTAAAAGCTTCCTTATGCCCTGTAGGCATCAATGACAAAGCCTGCAAAGCCTACAGCTACCAGCCACAGGGACCTGAAGCCAGTGAATCTGAAGAGAAGTTATGCAGTGATCAGTGAACAAAGAGAGGTTACTGATCACTGCTGTGACTCCAAGCTGCACTCTACCAAAGGTTTCTGAAGGTCAGGCATTGAAAGACAGTGGCATTATCCAGCCAGGACACAGCTATATAAGCTCACCTACAATCTCTCAGAACAATGGGCCCCACAAAGTTACCCCAAAACTGTCTGCTTTACTTAGCAAACCAACGTAGTGCTCAGTAACTTGGCTCACCTCAGCCTGCATTGGCAGGGAGTTGGACTCGATCATCTTTGGAAATCATCTCCAACCCCTAACATTGTGTGAGCCATATGACTGAGGTACCCAAATGACCTTTGCTTTGAAAGCAGATTGAGGTGCTTGAGTGTGCCTAGGTTAACTCTGTGATTCTGTGAGATAAGGAGAGCACTTACTGCCCCTCACTGGAGGGCAGTCCACCACCTAGTCTGTACATGGAATTTCTGTCCTCCTTTCTCCTACTGCATCTGGGTCTGCAAAGAGAAGTGGTACTTGCCTCTTCCAGAAGACGTGTAACAGCATCTATGTCATTGTATGTTTTAGTCATCTGGCCCACTCTTTCAGCACATAAAACTGTGAGGAAATAAAACCAAACATTAATCACACTGGCAACACTGTTAGGGAAAAATAGCCTTCTAAGAGCTTTGGTCTCTGCAAGCTTTCATCTTTATAGCAACTTTAGGTTAAGTGAATCAGAAGGTAAAAATAATAATATCAAACTAATAATACTATGATGCTCACCTCAACATATTGATGCTCACCGCTTCAAGTTCAAATGAAAACACAAACATTTCACCTTTGTAATAGACAACAGTGGCAGAGCAAACTACTGAAGTGTTAAAACTTTCTCCTCTCCAGAGGAACACATTGAATTCATTAAAAAAAAAAGAAGAGGGGGGGGGGGGGGGGGGGGAAGTGAAAACATCTTCTTAGATATGTAATTAGGAGTCCATCATGTCACCTAGATGCAACAGAGTTCCTCCATGAATAAGCTACTCAAACACTGTTAGTGACACTGATGAGGGTAAAGATACTAAGTCCTATGTTGGTAACAACTGGGTTCTGCGATATGAGACAGCAAAGCAATTACAATGCAAAGCATACAATGTAAGAAAGGATTCCTGTACCACCCAGACCACATCACAGCGACCACAGAGAGGATTAATCACTCTGGTGGAAGCAGGAGGGATGGTAAAGGAATCAGGAAGTATGCAAAAGTTTAGTCTGCCAGCACAGTTGATCCTTTAAGAAGCTACAAGGACTCATCTAGAAGTCTGCAAGGTTTCTAAAAATCCACCCCCACTCAGAGGCCACAACAGCTCTTCCTGCTCTACCCCTAAAGGCTACTTATTTTCACCTGCTCCTGTTAATGGACTGTTAATGAAGTTCCATTGATTACACAGGCATGGGTCATCAGGCTGCTGTAGCACAAATTGTGCTTTGGGGATCTACCCTTAACAATGTCAGTTAAAGCTCAAGCTGATGGATTAACTAATGCTGCCCTAACACCCATCAGGGCAGAGGGAGATGGAGAGACGGATGGATACACAGATGGATAACGGCCTGATGAGATTTCAGTGACAGAGTATTGAGCACGGCAACGTTACCGGGGGCCAGCCCGCCACCGCCGAGCACGGCAACGTTACCGGGGGCCAGCCCGCCACCGCCGAGCACGGCAACGTTACCGGGGGCAGTCTGTCACCCTAAGGAACCAACACTACCCAATTTATGAACACACAACCTACACCTATAGATATTCTCATTTCTCAAAGGCTGTTCCTGAGGATCCAGTCCTGAAAACACTTACAGTATTTAGTGCCATCAGCAGTGCCAGTGAACTCTAAAGGATGCCATTCTAAAGAGAACTGCACTTAGCCTAATAACAGAGTCTGAAAGTGGGAACCTTCCAAAGTAGTAACCTGACAACTATGACAGAGCAGTACAAGGAATAGCTATACCACTGCACTAGCAACAATGCAGTGTGTCTAAACTACAAGTTGGAGTAGTGAAAAGCAGCATGACACAGCAGAAAAAGAAAAGGTGAAGTAACCTGCAGAGAACATCAACTATAACAAAGGGGTTAAATGGGAGTGTTCCCTAAAACCTTCACATCAGGACAGATGGTGTCACCTTCAGGAGACTATTCACAGTAAAATCATAAACCTTTCCCTCTCCCACACTTTTTTTCTTTTCTTTAAACATATTAACTTCCTAAGTCCTGCCATAAAACATCTCAGAAGCCCTGACACTAGCAGGTTATTCTCCTGTGCACTGAATAGTTCCCCCAGTTATAGCGTTCGCTCACTACTGCCAAACAAGGTTTGAGATGGTCAGCAGCAAGCTGCCAGGGCTGGAGCTGGGTTAGAGCAGCACACAGCTCACCCTAACTCTGTACCTAGCGCTAACAAACCTCACTGATTACAGCTCCCCAGCTCCAGTGAAGGTACAACCTTCCTACCATGCCGGCTGATAAAAGGGTGCTGCTCCCAGACACAAGCAGGGCACTCAGCTGGGGCAGGGCTGATAAAGGCTGATCCCTGGGGCTGCTCCTTCAGAATTCGCCCTTTAATCTTTAACGCCGCAGGGCAAGGCATGGCCAGATCACACCCCAGGCACTGCTGATCTGCTCACCAGTGGGCTTGGACTGGACCTGAGCAAGGTGGTCTTCAGCAGGAGGGTGGTGAGACTCTGGAACAGGCTGCTCAGGGAGGCTGTGGCTGCCTCCTCCCTGGGGGTGTTGCAGGCCAGGCTGGATGAGGCCTTGAGCAGCTGAGCCTAGCTGAGAACTGTCCCTGCCCATGGTGGGGAGGATGGAGCAGATGATCTCCAAGGTCCTTTCCCACCTGAGCCATTCCATGATTCTGTGATAAAACTGTGTAGGTGACAAAGGCTAATGAAGTTCTATAAAGCAGTGGACTAAGTGGAGAGCTCTTACCATGGCTGGGCCAAAGAGGGCTTCTGCAACAACTAAGTGTCTAGCTGAGAGGTGTCCCTGCCCATGCTGGGAGGTTGGAAGAGATGAGCTCTGAGGTCCCTTCCGACCTGAGCCACTCTGTGATTGTATGAGACTTCTGTTGGTCACTGTTTCAACAGAAGGCTTCATACCCTGTTTTGCAAGTATGGAAGGGTTTCAAAGCCTCACACATCCTCTTCACTGTCCAAGTGGAAGCAAACTGCATCTAATAAAAGGGCTGCTTCTAGCCAGCTACCACCACACACAACGGAGCCGAAGCACAGAACTACGAACTTAAAGTTTTTTCTTTGGGGAAGGAGAATAAACTTTGAAAGAGGTACAAGCCTCCATCCCTCAGAAATGAAGGCTTGTGAGTAAGAGAAGGTGAAAAGGGAGAGAAAGCAATTCAAATGCAGCACTCTAGAGCCCTCAAAGCAGCCTCTCAGTATGTGTGTGGTTAGCCTCCACAGATTACAAGACATGTTTGGCCAGAGTTCAGTGACTCTGATTTCCTCAGCATTAAAAAATAAACTGCCAGGGAAAAAGACAAACTGCTCTGAAAAACCACTTTGAGCTCTGACCAGTGAGGTACGGAGAGGCAAACCCTCAAACAAACTCCACATCTCTAATGGATTCTGCACTGTGGGCTCCTGGCCTGCTGGAGTTTGATGACTCTGGAAGCCTGGTACCACTGCTGTAAAGATAAAACAAGAGCAAATGAAGGACAATGCCCTGTAATACAAAACCTACAGTGCCAATTCACTGACCTCTTTTTGTTCACTTGCAAATCAGTAGTGGTTTTGCTGGAGGCTGATGTGGAGCAGGGTGTCTAAATGCAGGGATGCAAACAAATATTCAAATCAAATACACTTTGCACCTCTCAGTTTATGCAGAAAGTTACTTACAATAGAGTAACAGTAATAATAACAAGTCTGCAGCAAGGGGAGGGCCCACACGAGTCCAGAAGTGGTTAGAAAATGTGTTCTGGTGACTGCTTTAAAACTGACGTTGTAGGAACAGAGACCAGAGAAAGCTTTCCTCACATTATATTCATGACAAGACTAAATAGATGCTACCAGGAACATACCTGCAGCTCTAAGTATTTGGGGTCCTTTAAGAGTCAAATAAATACTGCACAGATCAAGTATTTCCTCTGCCTCGAAGCACCCAGCATCATCTTCACACTCAAAGCTTACAAATTCACAGGACTCAGATTTCTGTTTATTTTTCAGCATCTATTCAATGCAGCATCTGACTGGAAGTTTCTTTCAGGCTCTGAGCACTGCCTGAAGCACTGGCTCCAGGCCTGAAGATGCTCAGGAGGAAAAGGGGGAAGTATGTCCCCCCCCAGATTGCTCCCTGAAAGTCACATAGCCCCTCGACATGCTGCTTAGAGGAAAAGTGTGTTTCCAGGAACAGGAAACACCCACAGACGGGCAGTGGAGGAAGAACTCCACTATTGAGAGCTGCTTCAATGAGCCACCAGCCTCCCAACAGGGGATTCAGGCGAAAGAAAAAGAATGCAAGAAAACACCACCAACACAGAAAGCAGCAGTCACAGGTGTCCTCAGCCCCTGCTCCTTGCAGCCCTCCTCTCATCCACCCCCATAACCAGGAAAGAGCTAAAGAACTAAAAGAGGACAGCCCTGGCTGGAAGCCCAACTCCCACTGCTGCTCCTCTTGTCAGCTGCTGGGAGACAGCCAGGGGTAAGGTGTTATGGGGACCTTTCCTTCTGGGGGCAGACAATACTGGCCTGGATAATTATAGGGTCTAAGAGGGGAGACTCTTGTGCATGGCAATTTCCCTACTTCCTCAGAAACTCCAGCAGGATACAGGAATGCTGTTCATGGGTAACAGAGCTCTGGCAACTTTAATGCTGATGCTTCTTACTGGCAAGGTGGCAGCAGGGGACACTGCATTTTTCCCTAAGGGTTCCCTGTCCAAAGCCTTTAACTATGGCAAGGTATACGAAATTCCTACTAAGTCAGGAGAAGCTCTGCCTCACAAAGCATCACTTCCCCTGCTTAGAGCTCTCTCCAAGCTCTGAAGACACAAAGGCAAACTCAACCCCTCCTAAAAGCTGCATGTTCAGAGGTACAGAGCACACCAACACTGGCTGTCCAGCTGTGCTCCTTACTGCCAGCTACCACTTGGCACACATCAGCAATTGGAGGTCCTGGCAGGTTGGGCCTCCTCAGCTTGTGCTGGTTTGCTTTCTGAAAGGCTCTTGTTGCACCTAAAGCACTTACTAAAACCCACAGCTGCGTTGTGGAGCCCCTGATAGCTGTGCTCTGGCACTGCTTACTGCGAGCACGACAGCGACTGGAGCCAAGCACACGAGGAACTCCAGAACTGGGCCACATTATGGATATTGCCTCTCAAATAAAGCCAGCACCTAAAGTGTGTCAGCAGCTTCGTTACTGAACGATCAGGAACAGGAGGACTAGAAAGATTTGACACCTTTCACAGCTCAACGTGGTAGCTTCTCCCCCACCAAGGAGGAGCGTTTGGCAGCCCTGGCTAAACTGGGGCAGAGGCTTCAGGTCTGCTGCTGCCTGTCAAGTCTGAGACAGCCTGAAGAGAACTTTCAAGCTCTTCATCTGAAAATGTTAAGAGACTGCTGTCACTGGAGCTTGAACACTGCTTCTGAGGCATGGCTCAGTACAAACCTGAGCTGCAGCAGCAGTTCCCCCCAGCCTCCCCCACCCAGCCCACGCTCAGCCGCAGGCCAGGCAGGGAGCTCAGGGGGTGGATGTGACCCTGGTTAGGGGAGTGAGGAGCAGTCACAGCATGTCAGCTGCTTCCTCAGCCTCACTTCACACTGTGCTGAGCTCCATGGAGCAGTCTGGCAGAACAGAATGCTGACAGTGATGCACACTCAGTCAGCAAGGGTGCATGAGCACAGGGAAGAACAACCACACACTGCCCATCTGCAGGTTTTTCTTTAGTTGATTTTTTCCCCCCACAATGTTACAGCCTAGCTTGCCGTGATTGAAAAGGTGGAGCTTCCAAATTAATTTCAATGCCAAGGTGCTGATTCTTCCAGAGGAAGAGATTTTACCTTGCCATTTCAGCTATGGGTGAAGAGAGTTTGCTTACTGCTGTTTCTCTCATGCAGTACTCAAACAGCTCGAGAAATCCAACACTGGAGCCTCACACTCAACCCTCTGTCATTACTTCATCTCAAGCTTGAGAAAGAAAACCCAGCTTTGCTGATATTTCTTTCCTAAGGCTTGTACCTGAGCACTCAGGCAGGCTGCCATCTCAGTGCAGTTCCTCTAAGGGCATGACCTGCATCCAGTTCTCCTGTGATGTCTGAAGAAGCAAGTTCAAGGGAATTCCAGCAGGAACACCTCATGCTTGTTCCTTCTAGCAGCACAACCACAGCCACAGAGTGAAACTCAGGCAATAAGGAAAAGCAGCTGCAGAGAGCTCACCCTGCACACAGCAAGATTAATGCAGGTACTGGCACAGCTCAGCAGAGCTCTTCGGTTGAAAGCACAACTGGGTTTTGCAGGATTTATGACTCCCAGCCACTGAATTACTCTCTTGCCATTCTCCTCCATCCATTTTTTGGCAAGAGAGGTCTGGATTGCAGTCCTTGAACTAATATAAGTGGGTGCAAGACAAGGATCTGGACTGTAAGTCTTTCAAAACTCTTGAAGTCACAAGCCCCTATTACAAGCCATTTACTGCCAGCTGTCTCCCTTCCTTAAATAAGGAATCCTTTCCTCTCCCAGCTCTTTGGGAGGGATTTGCTGTGTCAAAGCTTTTAAGAATTATCAGTCTCCATTTTCTTTGCTTTCAAGTGAAGACCCCTGGACAGCCTCCACTCTGTCCTTGTGGATACAAAAATGTATTTTACCTTCTCTGAAAGTCAGGAGCATGGAATGCAGCCCATGCCAGCTGAGATTTTAACAAGGAGCACACCACATTTTTCTGTTCTTTTTTTCCCCCCAATTAAACTGAGCTAGATCCTTAGCCTGCATTTGTCCAGTACTTTGGATAAGGAGTTTTTAATCTGTTACATTAGTAAATGGAAGCAGTAATGAGGGGCTGCCATCACAGGTCCTAAACTCACTAGGATCACATCCTGGGCTGCATCCAAAGCAGTGTGGCCAGCAGTTGGAGAGAGGGGAACCTGCCCCTCTGCTCTGGGGAGACCTCACCTGGAGTACTGCATCCAGCTCAACACAGGGAGGACATGGACCTGATGAAGAAGGTCCAGAGAAGGGCCATAGAAACGATCAGGGGGCTGGAACACCTCTGCTAAGAGGACAAGCTGAGGGAGCTGGGGGTGGGCAGCCTGCAGAAAGCTCCAAGGAGACCTAATAGCAGCCTGCCAGGGGGCTATAAGAAGGCTGCAGAGAGACTGTTTTCACGGGCACGTAGGGACAGCACGAGGGCAATGGTTTGAAATGAGAGCAGAGCAGACTGAGATTGGATGTGTGGAACAAGTTCTGCACCAGGAGGCTGCTGGAACACTGCAACAGGTTGCCCAGGCAGGTGGTTGAGGCCACATCCCTGGAGATAGTCAAGGTCAGGCTAGACAAGGCTCTGGGGCCACATCCCTGGAGATATTCAAGGTCAGGCTAGACAAGGCTCTGAGGCCACATCCCTGGAGATATTCAAGGTCAGGCTGGACAAGGCTCTGAGCAACCTGCTCTAGTGGAGGATGTCCCTGCTGACTGCAGGAGGTTGGACTGGATGAGCTTTGGAGGTCCCTTCCAACCCAAACCATTCAACGATACACCAAAACCACCACGAAAACAGTGAAGTAGCAGTGCACACTCTGCACATGGAATAGACTAAGAGGAGGATTAATTACACAATTTTCAGCCCCTCCTTTTCAATAATGGTTCAAGTGAAGAATGCTCTCAGACTTCTCCTATCTGATTGTAGATTTATAGCCAGATATAGCTAAAAATGTTTCTATTGCTCAGCATGGAAAGGCTGCATGCTGCTGTTTCCATCTCCTTACAGAATGGATGGATTCAGCTCCAAGAGAAGTACTATTAGCTGTGCCCATGTGCAAAGCTAAACAGAAATAGCATCTAGCACTGTTGTGCAGCTGTAGCACTGCTACCCTGTGTGCAGGTGACCTGAGTGCACAGGTGGAGGAGAGAAGGCATCCTGAATACATCCTGAGCTTCTGAGGGGAAAGACAGAGCTAAATTTATCCCAGATGGAACTCAGCGTCTTTTTTTTTTTTTCCCCTCTTGAAATCAACAAGAACAGCTTCAGCCTGCAGTTAGATCTGGCTGAAAGGTGAAGGCAGCAGGAAGAGTAAGGGCAGCAGGAGGCATGTTTCAGTGTCCATTTGATCATTAAAAAAGGAATCAAACCAAGTGTTGGTTGGCCTCTCTGGAGAGGTCTACTTGCCACCCCAGTTTTGAAGCCTTTTTTTGCCACACCAGTGTGGCACAGCAGAGTGTGGTTAGCTCAGCTCCTTTCGGAGCCCCGCAGCAGGCGAGGTGTAGCTTATTGGCAGGGCACGAGTGACAGACACTGGGTTCTTAGGAAGTCTTCACAGCAAGTCCTGCACAACAGGACTGCATGAGCATGTCTGAGCCATTGAGGCTGTGGAGCCAGGACCTCTTTTCCCAGAGATGAAGAAAGGTGTAAACTCACAGCAGGTCACCTCCTCTGTGCTACCAATCTCTCACAGCAGCCTTACACCAGATTTATGATAGCGCATTTGGAAGTAGCAGTTCTCTGCCATAGAGCTGACTTGCTCACTGCAAAGTGTGCAACACACAAAATAAAATGGTGAGTGCAGCTTCTAGCACCTAATCCCTCCTCCACCCTGCACTACTGCAGATATCCATTATTAGCACAAAGCTTGACAAGAGTTTTGGGGTTTTTGTGTTGAAAGGTTAAGCCACAAGACCCAAAACTTGGATTACTCCTGTAGGTGTGCAAGATCATTAGCAAAGCACAGTTGTTGCCCTGCTGTTCCCCTCATTTTCAGAAGTGCCTGTTGGGAATGACAACCTAACACATGCAAATCTCCTAGCACACACACTGGAACATAGAATGGTTTGGGCTGGAAGGGATCAACAAAGGTCTTCTGGTCCATCCCCCCTGCAGTGAGCAGGGACATCCTCCAGCAGAGCAGCATAAGATGTACATTTAAAAAGTGCACTACACCAAAAGAAAGAGCATTTCCCAAACACAGTTGCATTATAAAAGAGGCATTGCATAACCTACATCACGGAATCCTCCTTCCAAAAACTGTACCTGAGATTCATCCTATTCACTTGAGTATCTCCTGAGTATTGAAACCAGGTGTCCTGGCCACATAATAAAAACCCAACATGTAAAATGTAGTACACTTAATGCACAAAAGTCACTCGAATCACCTATCCATTGCCATGTGCTACTACAACAGAGGTTCAAAATGAAAAGGTGAGCAGTACCTTCTTCCAGGATATCCAGGCTCTGCCTGCTGAACCTCAGGTCCCTCTTACTTTCCTTCTCATAGTCATATTCAAAGTTTTCCTCTTCGTTTACTGCCATTGCCCAAGGTGTCCCAGATGGACACGATGCGAGGCCTTAGCCTGACAGGAGATGGGAAGTTGTATCTCAGGAGAGAGCAGAGCAAGGGCTCCACAGAGCAGGATACCATCTTTCCTCACTCACATGCTCAGCTGGGGAGCTCCTGAGCAACTGAGAGTTTGTCCTTACGGGAGCAGCTTTGTGCAGTGCAGACGGGGTGGAGGAGGGAGGAGACCAGCTGTCTAATAATTACTAGCAGCTTTATGGGACTTCCCATAGCAGCTCTGAGGGTCACCAGCTTCTGCTCAGCAGCTCCAGGAGCACGTCTCATACAAGGAAGGCTCAAAGCCCCCTCCCCAGCACTCCTTCTGCCAACAGCATTCTCTCTCCTCTTCCCCTGCTCTTCCAAGTGAAGTGGTAGCTCCCCACAAGTGTCTCCACCACTGCTGGTGGCAGTCCAAGCCAGCCTCTGACTGCCACAGCCGGTGAAGGGCGTGCACCTTCAGAGTGAAGTCACCTCTGGCTTGCCTAATGCTGCAAGGAACAGATTTGAGAGGAGCAGTGCCCAGCCCAAGCCTGTCCACACGCCAGACCCACTCAGCAGGAAGAGCCTGGGAGCTGCACACCATGGTCTGCCCACAGCGTCCAGCACTGCCTGGAGGGTCAAGCTGAGGGGAGGGCAGCCCTTGGCTTGCTCTTGTGAAAGAGATGATCCTTGTTGGAAGGCTGTAACAGCAGCTGCCAAGCAGCATGGCTTCCAGTCATCTTTGCTCTTGTCTGCTGGGGGGAATGAAATGGCCTCCTGTCCACACAGGTGCGTTTGCAAGGGCGTGTGTATCTCCTCCCTGTTTAACAACACCAGCACTCCTCCTGCTCACATCTCTGTTTCCCAGAGGCTGTGTTTGCTAAACTTGAGCAGGCACACAGGGCAGGTTAACTTTCTTAATGCAGCTTCTGGCTGCTGTGGATATTTGATGTTTGCCAGGTTGCCTCCCTGGTTTTCGATGGCAAACAGGTGCCCTTTGCCAGCCAAGCACCACACCCCAGGACACAACAGGCACACAGGAACCATTTCTCTATGGTGTGCAAGTAGGGGATGGGAAGGAACTAACTTTATGTAACCATAATGACTTTTTCTGGTCTAAGTTTAGACTCTTGCTATTTATCCAAAAACAATGCAGTAACTTTCACATAAACAACAGCCAAGGGATGCAAAGCACATAAGGGCCTCCTGGAGAGAAGAAAACTCCTTTCTGAGTAAAGCAAAAATCTTCCTGCTCAAACTGAACAACTCAACCTTGGACTGCCAAAATTTACTGCCACATGCAGCAGCAGCAACAGCCTTAAGAACTTAGTTGAGGGAAAAAAATGGGATTGTCTCTTTGTCCTCACATCATGATATTAGAGATGCCATTTTGAGAATCATGTAGTAAGGTTACTTCTGGTTTCTGATTCCTTCAAGCTCGTCTGTGTCTACATTTCTCCCCTGTAACACTTAATCAAAACTCTTTCCAAAAGAGTTGTTCACTCTGGAGAAGACCCCAGGGGGACCTTAGAGCTGCCTGCCAGTACCTGAAGGGATCCTGCAGGAAGGCTGCAGAGAGACTTTTCATCAGGGTGTCTAGAGACAGACCAAGGGGGAATGGTTTGGAGCTGAGGCAGAGCAGGTGAGACTGGAGCTGAGGAAGAAGTTCTTCAGTAGGAGGGTGCTGAGACTCTGACATAGGCTGCCCAGGGAGGCTGTGGCTGCCTCCTGCCTGGGGGGGTTGAAGGCCAGGATGGATGAGGCCTTGAGCAGCTTAATCTAGCTGAGAGTGTCCCAACCACTCAGCCGTGGGCAGGAGTAGATGAGCTCTGAGGTCCCTCCCAACCTAAGCCACTCTGTGATCAGACAGAGTCTGAAGTACCTACTTGCAATCCAGTGGTAATTCACTACATTTTAGTAATAGCCAAAGAGCAGAAATGTAGAGGGTAAAATCACTAAGAATGCAAGAAGCACTTTCTAAAGGCTAGGGACAAAAGCCCTCACAGCAACCCTGTTGGCATACTAAGGGTTTAAGGTTGCTACCAAGTGTGCAGCTGCAGCTACCCAAGTAGCTTGCAAAGGAGAGAAGTCAGTGGGCAAACAGTGCTGCCCAACACCACCAGAACAGAGGAATAAATGAATGCTCCCACAAGTGGACTTCTGAACAGACAGGTGTCAAGCCAGGCTGCACAGCTGAACTTTGACTTTCAAAAGCTGGAAGGTACATGGTGCAAGGCCTCTTTTGATATCAGCAGATGATAAAAGCAAATTCAAAACGGGTGGAGAAGGAATGTGCACCCCACCCTCACATTAGCAACTCCCTTTTGATGGCATTCTGCATTAAGGCCATTTACTGCTGCAGGAGCATTTAATAGCAGCCAGGCTGCCAACACTGACAGGACAATGAGCAGCTGAGGGGAAGCTGAATTGTCTCCAGTTCTCAAAAGGATACCTTCTAAACAAAAAAGATTCACGAGAGACTTTTCTTTCCTGTAAACACATCATCAGAGACTTACTCAACAGTGTTTTTTATGGGTTGCCACTGCAAAGTAAGTGACATATTGGCTGCAATCGCTGCTCTGAGTTAGTGGCTACAGACACTGAAGTCTGTTCAGGAGGCTTGCTAAAGGCTGGAAGCCCACAGCTGCTCATCCCTCACACAACCCTTGCACCAAGGTGCAGACTCTGGTCAGCAGCTCTGCCATCAGGAAACACAAAGCTGGTTTGCAGAGGGTGAGGCTGGCCACAATACAAACAAGCCCTCACATCCTGACTCATTATTTCCAAGGAACTCAAATGCATTCAAATTTTAACTTTGCCTTATCAGTGAAAACATCTCGACGTGTGCACAATCAGCCCTGGTGATTTCTACCCCATTTCACCACTAACAATGCTGCCTTCAGAACAAACAAGTTCCCAGGCCAGCAGCTGGAGCAGCAGCACCCAGGTTTAGAATGCATTGAGGAAGAATGTGGGAGTTTCAGGGAGGACTTTTCAGGGCAAGGGTATGAATTGGTCACTGACTGTGTGCTTTTTATTAAGATGCAGAGTCAAGCAGAGTTGGCTGCTTCACATCTTCACAGGCTGTGCATGCTTCCCACTCCTTCAACATCCCACCCAAGTTACCTTCTGTCACCCAACCAGTGCTTTTGGAAAAGGGAATAAAATGGGCTGAAGTGGGCAAACATTGCTCTGCAAATTCAGCAGCTGAGCAAAATAATGATCTGTGAGGTCCCTTCCAACCTGAGCCATTCTATGATTCTGTGACAAATGTCACCTTCTCCTCTCTTCCCATTGGCTCTGTCAGTCTCGAGTCTGCTATGACAACAGCCATTTCCTACTCAAGTGCACAGCCAGTTCCTTCCCCATTCCACCTCCACAATGCATTTGGTTGATGCCAAGTAAGGTGACAACTGTCACTGTTATTACAAAATACTATAGCTGGAAATGTATCTAAAAAGCAGGGTGTATTTCTAGGCGTTTAAATCTGCTCTAATGTTAGTTAACACCAGTGACTCAAGCACAGTCTGACATTTTGCTGTCTAACTTCAGCTAATCCCACTAAAAATAAACACTGTAGAGGACCTTGCATAAAGAGATTAATTAATTATTCCAATACTATCAAGTTTTTGTAAAGATCTTTTGAGCATTTGTTCATTTGCTTTTGCAAGGGATTAAGAAAACCCCAAACAGTATTGCCACCAAGTCGAGGACATCCTTACTAAGTCCATAAGTTCATTAAAACTGAGGTAACAGGCTGGGTGCAGAGTGGGTTGAGAGCAGCTCTGAAGAAAGAGTGCTGGGGGGGGTTGGCTGCTGAGCAGCTCCCCAGGAGCCAGCAGTGCCCTCCTGCAGCCCAGCAGGCAGCTGTGTGCTGAGCTGCAGCCAGAGGAGTGTGGGCAGCAGGGCAAGAGAGGGGATTCTGCCCCTGGACTCTGCTCAGACCTCCAATCCTACCTCCAGGTCTACCATCCCCAGCATGAGGAGCACACAGAGCTGTGGAGTGAGGCCAGAGGAGGCCACAGAGATGCTGCAAGGGCTGGAACAGCTCTGCTGTGAGCACAGGCTGAGGAAGCTGGGGGTGTGCAGCCTGGAGAGGAGAAGACTCCAGGGGGACCTCAGAGCTGTCTGCCAGTGCCTGAAGGGATCCTGCAGGAAGGCTGCAGAGAGACTTTTCATCAGGGTGTTTAGGGGCAAGCCAAGGGGGAGTGGGTTGAAGCTGAAGCAGAGCAGGGTTAGAATGGGGCTGAGGAAAAAAATTCTTCAACAGGAGGGTGATGAAACTCTGGAATAGGCTGCCCAGGGAGGCTGTGGCTGCCTCCTGCATGGGAGGTGTTGAAGACCAAGCTGGATGAGGCCTTAAGCAGCTGAGTCTAGTTGAGAGGTGTCCCTGCCCATGGTGGGGAGGTTGGAGCAGATGATCTCTGAGGTCCCTTCCAAGCTGAGCCATTCTAAGACTCTATGGTAAGTGACTGTCACTGTTGAGTCAAATGATAGCATTAAAATCTTACATCCTGCTCTGATTTTAGAGCATTTTTTCCTCCAAAGAACAAGAACTCATATGCTGCTAAAAATAATCATTTAAAAGAAAGGGAAAAGAAATGAAGCCACATTTATAAAATGAAATCCACGTCCCAGTGGCTGTGACAAAGAATGTCTGAACCACTTCATCAGAAGAATGACTCTGCAGCACAGCACCTTGTGAGGCTTTCTGTTAGTTTCAACATACTCCCGACTGTCCTCCAATGTCAGCTTCACCAGAAAGGCTGAACTGGGTGGGATTCACAGTTGAATGCATGCTGGTATCAGAGCTCCAGAGGCTCCACACACAGCAGAGAAATAAGCTAACTATGCTCATCTTGCCCTAAAATAGATATTCAAAAGAGGTCAGCTGAGCTCCAACTACCTATCACTCTCAACTGAGCAGAGAAAGCATCTCAGGCAAATGGCTCTGCTATCAGCAGATACATGACAGAGAAATCAGGCAGCAGTCCAGAGCCAGGCATCTCCTACAGCATGCATCTGCTCCAGCACCCTGCAGAAGCTCCTTTTTTGACTAGAGAGATGCCTTTTGTTTCCCACTAGAATTAAAATACCACTCTCCATCGACAGAAAATGCCAGTGCTGTTTTGAAGTCAGTATGTAAGGCCAAGGACTGTGCCTCCCAAATCCTCCTCTCACACACTTCCAACTGGGAAAAGCAAATTCAACGCCATCAGGTTGCATAAAACCCTGAGACAAGACTGACAGCACCATCCCTCCGTCACACAAAAAGCCATGTTTCGTTTAAAAGAATTCAGCAACGTTTGAAGGAAGCATTATGCCTTACCTCCAGGGCAGCTATCACATCCTGCTTTCTCCTAGGGACCACTTCCCAAACACTCCAAGCAGTCAGCCAGCACATAGGTTGGCTGACGCTCTGTAGATCTCAGCTCCTGGAAGATGGACTGGGGCTCAGCAAGCCCAGACAGAATCACAGCCACCACCTCAGTGCTCCTGAGGCCCTGATCCCATCAGGTATTTAATGCTTGCCCAACACCTGTTTATTCCCTCCCTGTGGAACTCCCATAGTTTCTCCACCGTGGCACACACCTTAAGACAGAAGTGATGGGCAGAGCACCTGCTAGCTCAGACACGCCACACTTGGCACGACCGGACAGACAAAGGACCACAAAAAGAGGACAATAAAAGGAAAGCTAAATGCATTTAACCTGGAGGGAAATCAGCCACAGCTCCTCATGACAGTACAACTGCTCTTCAGCTGCTAAAACCAGGCCAGCTCGGCCGGTTACATCATGCAGACTAATCGGATGCTACAGCGTTCACCAGGGTTAAACCTGGAGGATAAAGGTTACATAATGGATCCAATCCAACTTTGAGTGGCCTTCAAATAAATATGCACCTTGGCTCTTTGAGCACCTGGACAGGAACAGTCAGTTGGACATAGGAGAAGTTCAAGGAGCTTCTGAATTTGCATTCAGTTCCCAAACCCAGTGCAGAGAACCAAATGGAGCCCTGTGCCACCCCAAAGGCCACAAAACCCCACTTACATCTGGTCACACAGCTTCACTTATCCCCCCTGATACTGTTAGCAAAGCAGTGTGAAATATCTTTGTGTACTGCAGACATGCAACATCCCCTGGGCCTATGCTACTCACTCCTTCCTGTTCCCTGCTTCCCTAGGATCTTCAGCTTGCCTCATTTAAGCCAAGCAGTGTAAAATCCACATAGAGCTGCTGCTTTCCCAAAGGCTTCTCTTTCACAGGTCACCACTGAGTACCACCAGAGAGCAATCTTGATTTTTCCATTCTGCATGGGGCATAGTTTTAGCCATTCCTTAAGCTTCCTCATGTGTCCTCCATCCGAAGACTGACAAAAAAAAAAAAAGTCAGTAATAACCACCCAAGCAAATATCAAAAATAAAGGCTAAAGGCCCAGAAGATTGTGCTCATCACCCTGCAATTTTTTCTAGTTCTAAAAAGTTAACCTGCTCCCTTTGACCAATCTGGTTTTAAATGTCCTTCACAGACAACTAACCAGAGAGAAAACATCTACTGTCTGAACAGACACATACCACAGCATCTGGGTACTGCAGAAAACAACAGAACAGGTTTCAAACTCAAACTAACACAAACCCTTACAGTAAGTATATGTAAATTCAGCTCTATCATACACAGTTGGCATTTCAAAGCTTTCTCCCCCTGCCCAAAGCCTGCTCACACCACACACATGCCCCTCTGCCACTCCCTGTGCAAAAGCAGCAGGCTGCTGTAGCAGGCTCACAGGAGATGCTGAGGCGCAACAGAGACGCAGGCATCGCCGCGGCGCCAGGCTGCTGCCTCCCCCAGGCTGTGCCACTTCTGAGCCCACCGCATAAGGATGCTTTGCTCTGACACGCTCCCAACTCAGCAGCGAGAGGCTAGGAAGGAGTATTTACCATCTGTGCATTCTTCATAATACCAGTCCAGTTCATAGTAATCTGCTTCAATGAATTTCTGCATAGTCAGTATCCTTGGGCAGCATGGACGAGCTCTCAGCGCGCCGCTAAGGTCAAGTGAAATGCAGCCATGCCTGCCTGCCTCTGCCCCACACCACCGCGCAGGGCGGCTCACGGCGAGCGGGGAAGGAGCTGCACATCTTCCGGGAGGCTGCCGCTGAAATCCAAGGAGAGGGTGGAGAGTGTCTTTAGGAAAACGGAATATAAAGAAAATGAAGAAAACCCCAGCGAAGGGCTGCGGAAAGCTGCAGAGAGCAGCAGCAGCTGCCCGGGCGGCTCCCTTGCTACAGCAGCTCTGCCCAGGAGCCTCGGCTGGGTGTCACAGAGCGCTCCTATGGCACGGCTGATGCGCTGACGTGGGGGACACACACCACCGCCCGGCTCTTCCCAACCCGCTCTTCCCTCCCTGCTCTCCACAGCTCTCCCAGGCTAGCACGTTGCCATGGCGACCAGCTGGCTCCGAAAGCGATGCAGAGAGGAAGAAAATGCCTTTTGCTGCTTCTAGCCGCACAGGCTGAAGTGCTCCTCCATGCTGGGCACAAACCCCTGCCTCGGAGGAGCTGACTGCTGGTGGGACAGCAGCTTCATGGCATCCCCGCTCCCTAGGGACACGCAGGGCATCAACAATGATAATCTAGTCCATTACTGCTCTCCACCACAGTCTGATAAAAGCCTGCCTTCCCCACGGAAACTGAGCTGTGGTGCTGCTGTGTGACACTCTCCTGGGCTGACAGAATGGAATCCTTTATGTGTCCTGCTACTGCACAAGTGGCAAACAAAAAGGAATGGATCAGAAGAATCAGACCAGCAACACGTCTCCTCTGAGAGGAAGATTAACCTGCTTTTGCCCTCTCTATGAACCATTGACCCCCTTGGGGGGTGGTTTGTTTTTTTTTTTTAAGCATCATAACCAAAAAACAAGGGATTAGGGATAAAGTTTTGCTACTGTGTTTCTAAAAATGCTGTGTGTTGGCACACAGAAGAGCTTCGTGTTTGTGGTGGATGTTTTAGCAACAAAAGACCTGACTTTTCCAGCACCCAACAAAGCTGGGCTTAAGCTGTTAAAAGAGAATCTCTCCAAGGCATATATAGCATTAAGTCATCACCATCACCAAGCACATCAATCCAAAGCACACATGTGAACCACTGCAGGTACCAGAGGGATCCAGATCTGTTTTGTTCATAACCACCACATATTCTTCACTTCTTTGCCCCCCTTTTAAGGAACCCATATTCCTTTCTCAGCAGCAGCAGAAGCATCAGGATGGAGTAAATATCACAAGACTAGGGAGGCCATACTGGTTCTGCTGAGTCAAAGACTCCCATCTACAACAGCAGCCATGAGTAGGTAATGGAGAACTGCTCCACACCTCCTTCAGCTGCTCTCCCAAGCTCTGAGTTTTCCTAGCTGCAGATCAATATAATTTCTACTTTTAGCAATTCTTGAAGGAGTTCTCCTGCCTATTCATAAGTCCATGTGCATTTTTTGCACCTCCAGCATCCTCTTGCAAGGAGCCCCACACATTTATTCCTAAGGAAGCCTCACCTTCTGCTTTGCAGTTCACCTTTACAAACTTAATTCAATGCTTCCAGCTCTGGAAATCTGAACACCTAATTCCTCACTCCAGTCACTCATGGGTCTGCAGATTTTTATTAAGCTCACCTTCACTCATCTTCTCCAGGTGGTTACTACTGAGACTACTTCCTGACTGGTACCACCACTTATTTTTACTGTCACATAAAGTGGTAAACTATGCAAAGGACAACCTATCAGTTTCGTGACCACATCAGTGTTTCAGCTTTTCTGGCATGAAAAGTTATCACTGCAGTAACTGAGGTTGGGAATCATAGAATGGTAAGGTTGGAAGGGACCTCAAGGATCATCTAGTTGCAACCCCCACCATAGGCAGGGACACCTCCCACTAGTACAGGTCACTCAAGGCCTTGTCCAACCTGGCCTTGAACACCTCCAGGGAGGGAGCAGCCACAACCTCCCTGGGCAACCTGTGCCAGTGTCTCACCACCCTCACTGCAAACAACTTCCTCCTAACATCCAGTTTCAATCTCCCCTCTGCCAGTTCAAACCCACTGCCTCTTGTCCTGGCATTGCAAGACCTTGTCAATAGTCCCTCCCCAGCCTTCCTGGAGCCCCCTTCAGATACTGGAAGGCCACTCCAAGGTCTCCTGGAAGCCTTCTCCAGGCTGCAGAGCCCCAACTCTCTCAGCCTGTCTTCATAAGAGAGCTGCTGCAGCCCTCTGAGCATCTTTGTGGCCACATCCCTTTTATATATTGATGGCTGAAGCACACATCAACGCATCTGTTCACATATCAGCCACACATCTGTCCATGGCAAGTGCCTGTGCTACTCACTCAGCTCCAGGAGATCAGACCAGGGCCTAACTCAAAGGCACCTTAGTCTGCAAGTGTATTATTCCCAACAGAAAGTGTAATAATTACAATAATTCACTGTGTTCAGCCTCCAGAGTAGTAGTGTTTTTGGCAACATGCACAAGAATTCCCTCTGCTCAGCACTGGTGAGGCTGCACCCAGGGTACTGTGTCCAGTTCTGAATCCCTTGGTGTAAGAGTGAGATGAACATAAGAGTCCAGCAACAGGCCATAAAGGTGATGGAAAGGTTGTGAGAGCAGGAACTGTTCAGCCTGGAGAAGTCTCAGGAGCATCTGTGCACCCTTCCTTTAGGTATTTACATAAAGTGGATAAGAGGACACAGCCAGGCTCTTGCCAGTAGTGTCCAGTGAAAGGACCAGAAGCAATGGGCAGGAACTGAAGTGCAGCAAGTTCATCCTGAACATAAGAAATGCTCTATTTAAATGTGAGGGTGACTGAGCACTGACCCAGCCTGCTTTAAGGCACTCTGCTGGTGCAGGAGGGCTGGGCCAGATGACTTGCAGAGGCCCCTCACAAACTTAACCATTCTGCTATTCTGTGCCTTTGCAGTTCAAGGGCCTCCACCTATTTACTTAGTTTAATTTCCACAGACTAAGATTCTTTGAACCTCTTTGATTATACAGAAGTACTTCTTTTTCACCTCCCAGAGAGCAGGAACAAGGGCACATGGTCTTGGAGTGCTGTGACCTCCAAGGATTCGCAGTGCTAAAGCTCTCTGCAAACAGTTCTGCCTTGCCTCTCTGAGATGCTCTTGGCTGGGCAGCACACTGCAGCCCATGTGCAAACCACTGGGTTTGGTCAGCTTGACTCTTAGGTGCTTCTTCATTCCCTTCCCCAAGCCAACCATTGTTTTTGGCTTCATTTTGATGCTTTTATTTTTGTTACACCCAATCCTGCTCTGCAAACAATCCAGGAAGTGTACAGGAACTTCAGGTCAGTAAACCACAAAAGATTTTATATATAAAGTCACTCAAAGTCTTCAGGCATGCAAAAGGCATGTCATTACCTTAAAAAAGCAAACACACACATTGGAAATAGTGCAAGGATTCCTGCCAAGTGTGAGCACTCTGCTACCTGGAAACAGAAGAATGTAATGAGGTTGGTCCTGCAGAATTTCCGTTCTGCATCCTCCCAAGGCAAGAGCTGCACTTGCTATTAAATGCAATTAAGGCTACACTGTTTAAATATTGCCAGGGAAAAACTATAGGTTCCCATGGCAACATGAACTCAATTGCTCTGCATATGAGCTATTTGTTCCACTGGTATTATCTGTGGCCAAAAGGCAATTTCAGTCTGGTAATGCTATTAACCAAGCATCTAGAATACAAAGGATGAACCCTGGCCAGCAGCTTCAATTGCTGCAGGGACTCTCTCCTTGTTATTTCCCAATATTTTAAACAAAGGAAACCTTCAGCATGTTAGAATTTTCTTCTCACCATCTCCCTCCACACACTCTGTTTCAAAGAGACAGGATAAATACAGCTCCAGGTAGGTATCCTCAGCTGTTTCTTTATTGGTATTTCCCTGTGGCTCTGACTGGAAGCTTGTTGTTGTCATGCAGAAAGGTGCTCCTTTGCTGGGCAGAATATCACTTGTGTGCTCAGATGATCCCAGGGCTCCTCAAGAGACTTGGAAGCATGGGATAAGTGTGTGATCTTCCCAGCATGGAGACACAAACCCTACACAGAGAACCATATAGGTATCCACATGCAAGTATCCCTCCAGATACATGACACAGGACAGCTCTGTAAAGCAGGACCTGGAAAGGTGCTGTCCCCAGCACAGGGACACAGAGCTGGTGGAGGGAGTCCAGGAGGCCACAAAGATGATCCAAGGCCTTGAACACCTCTGCCTGAAGGAGCTGGGGGTGCTCAGTCTGGAGAAGACTCCAGAGGGACCTCAGAGCTGCCTGCCAGTACCTGAAGGGATCCTGCAGGAAAGCTGCAGACAGACTTTTCATCAGGGTATCTAGAGACAGGCCAAGGGGGAATGGTTTGAAGCTGAGGCAGAGCAGGGTCAGACTGGGGCTGAGGAAGAAGTTCTTCAGTAGGAGGGTGCTGAGACTCTGGCATAGGCTGCCCAGAGGCTGTGGCTGCCTCCTGCCTGGGGGTGTTGAACGCCAGTTTGGGTGAGGCCTTGAGCAGATGAGTCTAGCTGAGAGGTGTCCCTGGCCATGGTGGGGAGGTTGGAGATGAGCTCTGAGGTCCCTTCCAAGCTGAGCCATTCTACAAAATCCTGACCAGGCCAGTAAAGCAGCTGCACACTTGCAGAACCTGCCTGCCAGCTCTGCAGCCCTACTTTTTCTTGCTACAGCTATACACTGAGTTCCTTTTATGTAGAACTCCCCAGAACTGCATTTTTCAGGTGGGCTGCTGCTACAAACACTGAACATCTGTGTACTCAAATCTCCATATTACACCACTACACCTGGCTGAGGTACTACTGTGCTACTTGCCTTGGAGTTCATACAAAACTTAGGTTAAGGAAGACTTCAGGTAACAGATGTTTAACTAAAAGTGACTTGTTCTCTCCTGTCCGAGGCCTAAACACCTATTCACATTCACATGGCACCCCCCTCCAGCTGCTAGATTTTGTTCTCTCTGTGTTTGAAGTACACAAAAAAACCTACTTTTATTTGTTCTCCACAGAGCAAACCCTGCATACTGACAATGAATTCTGGTAGCCAACTGTGACCAGCTAAACTGAGCACTCCTGAAGTTTGCAGCTAAAGAGGAGGCTTTAATTGGGCAGAACAGTTGGCTTGAAAAGCTCAGGAGCCCTCTCCTCCTCCTGTTTTGCTGGAATAAATCCATTAGGTCAACACTAAACTCATCTGCCTAAATTAGTCATTACAAAAATCAGTCATAAATGACACCAACCCTTTCCCTTGACTGAAGGGAACTTCTGACAGAGATAAGTTCCTCTACCCCACTGACCACCACAGCCTCTCAAGAAAGCTGCAGCAGCACACTGAAGGATGCAGCCATCCATGGTGCCAAGGTGCACAGCAGGAGCAAGTCAACTCTGCTGGCACTTAAAGCAGTCAAAGGTCAGCACATGGGATGTCACTGTCAATCATGGCTTCCTATGCTTTGTCATTCTCTGCTGTCTTCTCCAAGCCTTTTCCAGTTCTGGGAAGATCCTCTGAGCCTGAGCTGGATGGAGCATTTCCATTAGCTCTGGCTCACATTTCCTCTTTTGGCTACAGCAGCACATCAGGATGTTCAGAGGACCAAACACCATATCCTGTCACTGTTTTCTACAGTGGCCACCACTCAGGATAAAGTTGCCCATGCCATGAACATCATCTGGAGTCCTTTCTCCCAGAGGAGCAGCTGATACAATGTGTTTTGTTAATCAGCTGCTACCACAGTGCTTTGCCAACTGGCACTTTTAAACTGACTTTAGAAGAGCATTAAAAGGAAAGTGGCATATTTGAAAAGCCTACCTGATTTTCAAGGACAGGCTGGCAAACTGATTCCTAAATTGGGATTTCATTTACTGAACACTTACTGCTGCTTTGTAATCTAACAGGTGACCAAACAGGAGTCATCCTGCAGTAGCACATTCAATAAGAGAGAGCAACTCTGCAACCTGGAACAGAGATCTTCCAGTGGGGCACTCTGCTTAGCAAGAAACCATAGAGCATAGAATGGTAAGGCTGGAA